>JAQGBY010000385.1:0-47059 GCA_034698785.1 Mycogona germanica | reverse complement strand
TAACAAGACTGTTATTGGACACCAATTTCATGGCGAGATCACCAAAACAGATAATCAACTAGCTAACCCATAACAGCATATTTAGGTGAATCACTAGGACCAATGCTCAAATCGTATTAGATTAAAAAAACTAACCTGAATTGCTATGCTTGCTATTAACAAGACTGTTATTGGACACCAATTTCATGGCGAGATCACCAAAACAGATAATCAACTAGCTAACCCATAACAGCTTGAGAAATTACCGTTACTGCGATCCATTTGGGTGATTTTCTGTTAAACTAAATAATTTGGTTTTCTCTTACCATTTTCCTCCGACAGTAGCGCCAGCGGCGGTGCGGGCACGAAGGAGATGAAGTGGGACGAGATGAGCATTCTGCAGACCCTGCATCCGGCGGACAAGGACTACGGGCACATGAAAATCGAGGAACCCAAGACGCCGTACAGCCACTTCAAGGATCCGGAGGACGGGGAGGCGGGCACCAGAATGGACGGTGCGGATCCACACTCGGACGACGAAACTGACGGGGTCAATGCTGACGAACTAGCTAAAAAGTAAGCGGAAAACCAATCGCAATGAAGAGCAGTCACAACATCAATAAGTTGATGCTTTGACAGTTTGAATCGAATCAGTTTAGTTGTAATGTTTGCTGTTTTTGCCTCTGATTAGACAGCTCGATAACTATTACATTTCTCATATTTTTAAAATTTTATTTTATCAGCAATACATATATAGAACAAGCTTGAAATAGTTATCTCAAGAGCTGCTCGTAAGGAGGTCCACCAGGGTTTCCACCCTAAAGTAAGAAAGGACGCATATTTTTGGCCATATTCTCCAGACAGGATTTTTAAAATCCCATATTTCTATCGCGCAATAACAAAACAGCAGAACTTACAAACATGATTACACCAGTGGCCGACGACAGGGCCATTAAATTGACCCATTCTTGGCATTCGATTTCGCAATGCGAGGCAACCATTCCATTGACCAGCGAAATAATAAGCCATCATTTTTTTTATATCGATTGAATCCATTGTTGTCCAAAAAGTTGTCATTATATTTCTGATGCGTTTGTGCTGTTGATCAATTTCGGCCTCCAGCCAGAAAAATTCTATTGACCTATATTCAGTATACTGTAATAGGTGGAGGGGTTTGCGGGGTTATGCAAATGGCAAACACGGCTGAAGAGGAAACTAGTTTTCGGTGCGCCACGCATCATCCAATTGGCGCCGAAATTGCTGAGCCAGCCATTATCGATTTTCCGTCCCGCCCAACGGCGCTCGCCCCTTACTATAGATATGTACTAGCTTGTGTTGGTGGCGTACTAGTCATTCGGGGGGTCCGACTCGGATACAAAACACCGACCCGGTCCTTTCTACGCTAATGGGTTTTTGCTGTCACACGCTACAACGAAATGGCAAGTTGGGACGCCAACAGGAACGTGACGAGTTTTTGTGTCGTCATATTCGGGTCACGTGGTTGTTTGCATGTAGGGAGTTGGCCATGAAGTGGGCACTCTCGATTATTCAGCACTTTGCATCCGCACTGCTGATCTCGACCTCAACAAGAATTCCTTATATCCTCCAAAATTGGATAACTTATTAAAACTTGCCATATTCTTTTTAAAATATGATTTTGCCTGATGAGTGCGTTTTTCAGTCCTGGGCCTCACCAGTTTATGGGACTCAAAATCATTTCCATCCGTTTTACAAGTGTTTGATGGACAAACCTATTCGAGGCTCGAATTTACAACCCTAGAATCCGAACACAGATGGTAAATGAAAATATTTTAAATTCAAGCTTGGATTTCTCCTAGTTTGACAAATTATCTAGTTCTGAATCGAATTGCGTTCGTGTACTTGTAGCTTTCTATTTAGGTCGTTCGACAGATTCAAAAATAGCTTGGAAACCTCGACAGTTGCGCAACTCTGAAAAATGCAGTTACCGGGGAGCATCTGTCAAGACATTTGCATAGCACATCAATTGACATTAGCATATATATTAACTAGACATTAGCATTTTGCCTATTAACGACGGCATTAGTTGTACAACCACGCCTAAATGTCCTTTTAGAATGTCTTTCAATCGCCTTTTCAATTGTATTTTTGAAATGAGGAAGTCGTTTATAGCTGCTGAACATTGTGCCTTGCTCGGGGAACAGTACATTCAAATCAATGAAATTCAAAGATGTATCAGATTTGAATTTCAGCCAAGTTTGAGAAACAATAGCCTGAAAAATTGACAGTCTGTACCAGCACTAAAGATGTATTCATGACTAACAATGACCATTTTATTCCTCTTGTTTCATAGAATCCAGTTGGGTGCGTTCAAATTGCCAAAAGCGTTGGAGGTAGCAAAAGAGGAGGACGACGAAGACGAGGAAGAGTTTGACAACGAGACCGAGGAAGAAAGAGGTCTGTTCCTCTGAAATTATTACCGCCTTTACCGGTCATCCTCGTTAAAATGTCCTGTATTTACATATGAACGACATACTTATCTAAAACAAACTATTTTTGCCAATTTTTTCTGCCAACAAACAGCGAAACGAAAATTCTTCGAACAGAAACGTAAGTTGCACTACAACGAGTTCAACGCGGTGAAACTGGCCCGGCATTTTATGGAGCAGGAGAGCGACGAAGATGACGACGACTCGGAGGAGAAGAAGATTGAGGCGGAGGGCGACGAAGAGGACATGGACGACCGACCGGCGCAGCAAAGCACGTCGGAGCAGTCGACGCCACCCGCCGAGCAGGTCGCGGCCACCACCATCACGGAGAAGTTGCCGGCAGCCACCAGCCACAGCAGCAACGGCGACGACAGCAACAACGCGAAGCAGTCACCCTCCGAAGTCGGTCCCATTGAAGAAGACTGATTCGACGTCCACCGACGTCACGAGTTTCTTCACGCCGCTGCCGTGAGGCGGCGCACCGATCAACGTCACCCAGTTGTTGGCCAGACAGAACAGAAATGGGACTCCCCGGATCGAAGGTCCCGGATGTACATAGTAGAGTTTGGTATTATACCCGGAGCAAAGGAGGTGAACAGGAAAAGCGGAAAAGTCATTAAATCGGCGTGGGGCGACCAAGATTGGAGCAGACATCCACCAGCGGAACTGGATTCACTTTTCCAGTAGGCTAGGATTTATTCGATCGATAGTGCCATCTGTTGACGGGGGAAACTCTGATTTCGGCGAATCAGCTTCTCTGGTGGAATGCGGCTGCATTTTGGTCGCCGACGAACTGCAAGGTAATGTGCGGTGCATGCCAGTTGCCAATACGCCAGACTCGCGACAACTTGTTATCCCTCCAGAAATATTCGGTTTCTGTGGTCGCTCGTCAGGTGGCGCCACCGTTTCAAGGGATTCCAAAGTGGATTGTGTGATGGGTGAATTTGATTTTTTTTTTGGGGTGCGTGTCTTTCAGCTTGCTACGGTGTGGAATTAACCTGTATGTGTGTGCGTGTCTACGTTTTTGCTCGATCAGACTGGATGCATACACTCAATTTGTATATTTTGTGTCTTAATTTATAAGCATTCGAGCGCAGCTAAGGTCACAACACACTCCTCCACATAAGCTTGGGTTGCAAATAAATTTTGGAATAATGCTACTAGAGCTTCTCCTACAAGTCAATGGGCATGCGTAATTTTGTGAACACCAAACAAGAAATCGTCATTGCCAATAAATGTGTAATATTGGGCTTAATTTAATTCTGGTGCCACTACATATTCAAGTTAGTCGAATCGAAATTGAAGGCAGACGCCTGTTAGAAGTTTGGATCTATATTTAGCAGTAATTAAATGCAATAAATCGACGTTGGTTGCACTGCTGTGTGTAAAAAAAAAAATGAAAGCAGCGCTGCCAGTGTTACTTTATGGAAGGGGTGTCGTGAACAGTTAACGACATCAACATTTAATAGAGCTTTGGCAGAGCCTTGAGGACGTTTCCAATTTCAGTTTAGAAGTGCAAATGCTAATCTTTGACAAATCAATCTAATGAGTCACGATATTTTATTTAGTAGCAAGATACCATGAAACATCAGCATAACTAGTCATTGTTCCACTTCATAACTGGTTCACGGTTTGGGTTCTTCATATATTTGATGATCTCGTGCAAATGCCATGACGATCGTTTGGCGTTTGTAAAACTAGTGGCGCTGATCAGGAATCTATTCGAGCTTATATAATCATGTGTTGTATATTCATGTGGAGTTGTTCCTCTAGTTTGCATTTAGTTGATGTGGGCACTTGGTCATCACACCTCATAATCATCGACGCTAAATGCACGCTAGACGTATTTCCCAGCTGGTCTCATCCAATTAAGTTAGCCGGACGGACGCACATTAAAATGCATATATTCCACACTTGTTCATTAGAAATTTTTGAATAGATTTTCAGTGGCTTGGAGTCAAATGGAAATAATGTTCTTTCTTGTGTATGTGTTTGGTAGCTTGGCTAAAATTTAAAGGACAATGTATTTTAGGCAGGTTGTCTGAAAAATGTTGGCTTGATGTTCTCTCGTCGTGCTCGGACTTGATTCTGGAATAATCTAGAGATGTAACCATGTCGACGTTGTAAATTTGTTTGTGGTCAAACTATTAGTTTCTTTAGTTTTAAATATGGGCTTGCATGTCTCGTTTATATATGCTTGATGACCGTCATTGTGTTTCAGATTTCCATTTTATACGGTCTTTTGGAATTTTTTTGTGGCGTAACTGGATTTTTGACAAGCCTTGAATGGAGGTGGGGCACTTGCATGACAAGACCATATACTTTTTCAGAAGACATTCATAATTTAGAACTCGTCTAGACTTTTGTGTTCAGATTCGTCGAGACCTATTAAAAAGCCACTTGAGAGTTTACTGCATATGAGAACTGGTGTAATTTCCTATTTTCAGTAAACAAGACAGAACTTGTGAAACCCGCAAAATGAAATAAAGTGGTACGGAATTGACAGGGGCGCTCGGAAATACGTTAAATAAGAAAACAAACATGACAAGCTCCTTGGACCAATGTGTCCAGAAAATAAGGTGGACCATTTTATCCACACCAAGCTGGCAATTTAAAAAAATTATATGACTAGTGTCTAGTGTGCATGATCATCTCTGCTTGAACAATTACGACACCAAGTGTGCCTTGTAAAATTAAAAAAAAAATTAAATTACAATGTATCAAGATCATCCGTGTTATCTAGTCGAAATTTAAAAATATGATTTCTGCGTAACGAGCGAAAGGAAAAAATGCCCTTGGCGTGACCACAGACATAGTTTTCCCGTTGTATGGGGCTCTTTGACAACTTTGTGTGCACATGCTATTTTAATTTCATGATTCTTTGTTGTACCGGTTCCATTGAAATTGTGGATACCGTTTACATTTCGATTGTGTAATGTTACAGACTGTTAAATCTGGCTAGTCGTTGTGACAGGAATATTAAAATTATCAGAAATGTTTTTGCCGGGTTACAATCTTCATTTTTCCATGTCTTTTAATGCACTTGGTGACTGACTCGCGCGAGTTCAACATTATTTCCAACTATTCAAATTTTGCAAATAGAAATGCGCAAGATAATCGCCTGCACTTGTCTTTTTCAAATTTAAATTTGTATAAAAAAATATATCTTGAAGAAAAACTAGCTAGCTCAACAAGAGGAATCTGCAAATCATTTACCACCTACTTGGATAAATTTTGCAAACTTGTTTACGAAATGCTTGTCATATGCAGACTCTTTGACGGTTATGAAAAATGACGGGCAGCCACTGTAAACAATATATCTGAAATGACAAATTAATAATATTAAACTTGATTCATGATTTTGAGCAGACTTGCTGAATGATATATAACTGAAAATGAACATCAAAATTGCTTACCTCTGGTTTTTTAGAACAAGGCCAAGTGTGCTCTTTGGTGAAACCTCGCACAGGACATCTTGCTTCTTATCTTCAAAGTAAATCTAGAAAATATTGCATCCAGGCAGATGGGTTCATTAAGCTGCATGTCCAAAGTTCGGGCAAAAAGAAATATCTCTACAAAACCTTGTCACAATACCTTCAACTTATCCGGATCGTACTTAGCATCTGTATCCCAGGGAGGTCGTCCATCAGATACGTTGAACATTTGCTGAATTTGGTCCTCGAAACTGATCCAAAAATACGACAAGAAGCATGTTAAGTTAATCAAATAGACATCAACTGCAAACAAAAATCTTTTCGCGCGTGATTCACAGACTATTTACCCTCAGGAAATCAATGTCTCTGTTTTGCAAAACTTGAAACTCAGCGTGTGCACCCCCTCCTTGTGTCAGTTCAGCGGCAAGTGACAAATTGTATTGGCAGAATTTGAAAATTCATCGGTACCTGTCATTTTCGCTGAAATTTTGAATGAAGTCGGTCTGGCCGTGTTCAGGGTAAACAAAAAGCACGGGCCAAACGAGCGCGTCCTGCTCATCAATGAAGACCGTGGCACCATTTGCTCCGGGATGATAAGGCTTCAAGCTGCTCAAATCGTCTGCACCAGCTTGACCAAACAAACGAACCCCTTTGGACTGTAAAAAAGCATTTCCAAAGAAATTAAAACAGAAATGCAAAATTAAATTATGCGTCAATGAATTTATGACTTGGGCGCCAAGCCATGTCAAAAATAGTTATTGAAAATATGAAACGTCAAGAGTTGCATATTCGTGAAAACACCAACCATACCTTGATTTTTGTTATTAGTTCTTCTATTTTTTGTTTGCTTTTCTTCGTCTGCAAAACTTCTTTTCTTTGATTTCTGTCCACAAATTTCTACAAAAAAAATGCAAATTAGAATTCTCTGTTATTGTTTCTTTTTAAAATCACAAGACAATACTATTTATTGTTTAGTCTTACCTTCTGTTTTTCTGCTTTGTGTTTTTCATCCAAAAAGAATTTCTCGCCTGGGCTCAACTAATTTAAGTGGCAATTTAAAAAAGAAAAATCACAAATGACTCAACTTTCTCCAATCTCAATCTTTCACTAATTTATTCAATCTTTCAGTAACGCAAAAATGGGTGTTTCTCTAATGTACTTGAATTGAAATTATAATTGAATCGTGTAATAAACCACATAATTATTCAGAAGCCTGTTCATCCAACCTAGATGCCAATACCTCCAGTCCTTTATCGCACCAAGACAAGACGTCATCATAACGCTGCAAGTTCTGACAGCACTGGACAGCTAGAAAACACAGTTATTTTATTTACTTGATATCTTGAAACATTGAAAACGAAAAATAATATTTAATTTTTCAAAAGATTGCAATTCTTCTATGAACAAGCTCATGGTTCGAAATTATTATTATTACCTCGAGTGATGGCTTTCATGTGGTCTGGCTTGCATCGCACCGCCTGCTCGCAATCGCCAAGTGATGATCTTAAATTCCCTGTGAAAATCAAGCATTTGATTCCTACAAAACATAAAATGTAAGGTGTACTTTTTTAAGAAATAAAAGCTAGGAAAGGTTGTCACGTACCCAAGTGATATTGGGCTGCCGCTCTATTAGTATATAGCTGGGCGTTGGTCTCTATGTCCTCACAGCCGATTTTAATTCCTTCGGTGTAGGCGTCGGTAGCCCAACGGTATTTCTTCAACTTGAAGTTGTAATTTCCATCGTCTTTATAGTTTTTGGCCAGCTCTAAACAAGAACGATATGAGCGATATGAGATTCAAGGAAAAGTTGAACATAATTGTGACACATTGTTGAACAACTTGGATAGTTGCTAGTGTGATTTACCAGTGGGCGTATTCTCTTCGGGATCGTACTTCAGCTGCTGCAAGGCTTCAACGAGAGGCGGCAACGAATCACCTTCGGTGATTGGATCCGTCCTAAACGCGGGATGTTCTTGAAATTCCTGTCATAGAAAGAATTACTCTATTAGAAACCAAGAGTCTTGGATTGTTAACCACTGTTAACAAAGACGTGCCCATCGCATACCAAGAACGCTTAAAGTGCGGTTGACTAGTTGATTGAACAAAAATAAATAAACTTGCAATGCACTAGTACCTCAACTATAATCGCTGCAATATATAGCAAGTCGAACCAAAATTTTAACAGATTTAGGCATATACCTTTTCCCAATTTTGTGGATCGAAGCCCTCTCGGTACGGTCTCTTTTCACGAGTATTTATGAAGTCCTCCAGCTCATTATCCAACTTTTCCGCAAGCTTCAATCGCTCGTCTTCACACAAAGGACTTGCTGTGGACTCGGACATATTTCAATTTTTACAATTTAAATATTTTTTGTTTATCGCAAAACTATTAGAGCCACGACCACGCCAAGAAAAGTCATCAAGCCGCCATCTTCAAATTGAAATGTCGTACAACTAGCGCCCTCTACGAGTGCTTAGTTCAACTAATGCAGTCATCAATCCAGAATTGCGGGAAATTTAAACTCTTCATTAAATTAACAAACACATTCTGAACACACCGATATTAACAGATGAATTATTTTAACCGAATTAACAAAAATTGCATTTTTCAAAATGTCATTGTCAAAATTGATCAAAAGCGATTAAATAAATAAATACAGGGTCAAGTACTTTTATCTTTCAATGTCGTTTATTTTCGTCAACCAATCACCATTCTATTCAATAGGAAAATGGTACAGATTCAACCTTGTTACAACATAGCTAACTGATCCATGTTTTCGCCATGCAGATATCTCTAGCAAGGAACGCAGCTCAGGTAATGTACACAAGAAAACGTTTCACGGGGAGTCTTGTCTATAAAAAAAAGGGAAAAAAAAAAAAACGGCGTTTAAAAAAGCTTTCACCTCATTTCCCTCGTCAACTGTGACTAAATAAACAACAAATAAAAACACGCACAAGAGAACAAGTGTAATAATATACCTAACCCCCAAACTCCCCCAAACAATTGGCCGGCAGCCCTCCAGTTGAGTTTCATGCTGCTCTAACTAACAGGTCACAAGCGGAACAACATCGAAGAGTATACATGGAAATTCAAAAATGCTGCAATATATTCAAGCTCTAGGAAAGTATATCATTTTTGTCCAATTAAGTAGCGCTCACTAACCATGAGTCAAGTGGCTAGCCATTTGACCACAACGGTTGTGTAAAAAATGACTCGATTAAATATACAATATAACGAAAATAATTTTACAAGATGCCAAGTTGACATTCAACCTGTGAAATTGAAAATTGAAAGCGATTTCCTTTATGACTGTCAAACCTGGCGTTACTCAAGGAGTGATTTCTATTCAAAGTGGCAGTAACTATGAGTACAAAACTGAATAACACAGAACAAAAGAAATTTATGCTAGATTGGTGAATGGAGTCTACTAGTAGGACATTTTTTATCATTTTTGCAACAAAAAATTGTTTAAAAATGAAATGGGGAAAAGCACTATATCTTTAAAATAGTGATGATTGTATTAGTTTTTGTGTACGTCATCAGCGGGTTTCATTCGCCCAAAGATTTAGAATAAATATCACCCACACTTCTGTAGGCATGTGTGGGTGTCAAGCGATTATGTCCTTAGATATTCGCAATTGGAACAGTAATTAAGTCACTTATGTTATAGCATCTGGTAACCAGTTCTACTCGTAGTCACAATCGACAGCAGACAACTCACGAAGCTCAATTTTAAATTGGTGCATCGTATTGTTCCTAGGTTGATATGCCGTCTGGGCAATCCGCGAATTCATGTTTGCGTTATCACTGGATTGAATAACGAACAACCGGAGCCAATCGTCTAATTTGTAGACAATTGGGAATCGCTTTACCAGCCACTAGTTTTACTCGAAAGACTGGTGATTGGGTCTCTTGGCAACCAATACTAATAGCAGCCAACCAAGCAGTAACAACCAACTACCGTAACACGGAACGACCTTGACATTTTCTTTAAAATATCAGACAAAAATTCATCACACAAATGGTCCACATTACATGCGCGCAAGTTGAGCTGTATCCGCGGGAATCTCAACCTGAATCAACAAACTCCATTTTAGAACAAGTTCGTGTCAAGTGAAAAGATGTAGCCAAGTTACAACCCCAAGACGATCTTTCATTGTTCTTTTACCCCTAGAGACGTTGATCGGTCTTAAGAGGCATCGGGATCTCTATTCTCTAGTGCGTTGAAATTATGAGCTAGCGTCAGACATCTTCATAATTTCGTGGTGGTGTCTTTGGTGGTGACAGCGTCCTTCTGACGCATCTGCTCGATGCCGGCTTTCAGTTTGGCGAGAATATGCGGATTCTGGTTAATGCCGACTGGGTAGAAGTAGGGTTCGGTCTTGTAGTCGCGTTGATTGTAGAGACACTTCTTCAGGTGGTTGGCCATGTTCTCCTTCTCCTCGAATCCCCACTGCCGGATGGGCGTGAACGCCGTGCTGAAGAACCAACGCTGAAGTATTTGGAAAATACAAAAAAAAAACAAGACAGAATATTATTTGGTGTACTAGGTTACAAGTAAACATTAAAGTTTTTATGACCAGACAAGATCTTGTGAATAATTTATATATTTAACCAGATCGAGTAATCTTGGTGGGGCAATTTTATTTTTGCGGGACGAGTTCTGCTTTCACAGAGTTCTAACACGGCTATAGTAGATGCACAAATGATTCGCACATAAACAAGTCTTGCAGATATTCCAGCTAAACGATTTAAAAAAAAATACTTCATGCGTAATCCTTCACCAATAAAAATGTGTTGTAATACAAGTTATAATATGTGCAATTTGCACTAACCTTGTAAGCGATCCTCCACCTGTACTTGTTCCGGTGCTGTATCCTCTCCCACTGCTGCACGACGATACCGCGCTCCTCTAGCAGACTACAACACACCTCTCGCAACAGGCGCGTCGTCATAGACAGGTTGCACAGACTGAAGCCGTCCAGAAAGCGGGCCGCGTGTTGTAGTACCTCGAAGGGCAGCTGTGTCAGGAGGAGCGGGCCAGAGTAGGCACCATCCACGTCCTCCTCGCCGTCCACACTGGTGTCAGCCTCGGCGTCGGCCGGTGGGGTGTGGTGGGGACCGCCGCCGCCGTTCTCGTGGATGATTTCCATGGGCCAGCAGGCGACGGCACCGTTAGCCTTGTCGGTGCTGGCGCGGGTCGGCGCACGTCGCTCGGGCGAACTGCGCGCGGAACCCGGCAACGAAGAGGCGGGAGACAGGCGCGACATCAATGAGGACGGGTGCTGGACGCCGGAGGCAGGCGGGGGCAACGGTTGTAGCCGGG
Source organism: Mycogona germanica (assembly GCA_034698785.1). Taxonomy (NCBI): domain Eukaryota; kingdom Metazoa; phylum Arthropoda; class Diplopoda; order Chordeumatida; family Chordeumatidae; genus Mycogona; species Mycogona germanica. The sequence goes on along the minus strand of JAQGBY010000385.1, from coordinate 35,851 downwards.
ACGAGGTGGGACGCACGCCGAAACTCTCCAAGATGTCGTTATGCACGATGGACGAGCCACAGCAGGTGGGGAAAAAGCGACGGACCGAGTGCATGCAACCGTAGTGCGCCAGCGGACACCGTTGCTCTGGTGAAAACAAGAGAACCACATCAGAATATGCAAGAAAAAATATTTTAAAAAGTTTAAAAACTGTAAGTACAAATTATCGGATTGCGTTGTCAATGATTATCATTGCGATTGTAACATTCAATTACAATTTACAATCAATCGATCAAGCACATCAGTAATCTCTTAGGCACGATTACCAAGTAGGGCAGAAACGACTCAAGCGATCGAACAGAAAGTTGAAAAGGATCTGACGAGTTTAGAATCTGGCCTTGTCGTCAAACCTAATTTGTCGACAAACCTTTGTTTTGTGACCATTCAATTTTTAAAAATTTTAATTGAGAAAACGGTAGCATCTGAAAATATCCCTCTTAATTGATTTAGATTTAAATTTTCAATCCCATGATTTTGCAATTTATCCTCAGAATGTTGGAGACTTGTACGCCCATTTTCAGAGTATGCATTTCCCTACTACTTTACCAAATATGTATATAATTAAAAGACTTTCCAAACGATGGAAAAGAACACTTTACATTGCCATACCGAAAGATATATATATTTTTTATTATTAAAATTAAATAGTTTCAAATAGATATAAACGCTTGATAACATCGTGGTCTAGCCAAATGAATTCAGCAAGAAACTAAAACTCAAGACCTATCCATTTCTCTCAATAAACAATTACTCAACTCACCGATCCATCCATTGAGGCCGCCGTGGATGTCGCTGTGCACGTTCTTGTAGTGCCAACCGTACTCGTCGCGCCGAAACTCCTGAGCACAGAGAAAGGTGTACATGGATTTGGGTTTTTCCTGGTAGCGGGTGATGGACTCCAGCGTAAGGTCCAGTCCCAGGTTGACGAAAAGTGGCGGTGAGGTGGGTGGCGGCGGCGGCGGCGCCGTTGAGGAAGAGGCGGCCGCTGCTGCGGCTGCCGCGGCTACAAGTGAGGCCAGCGCCGAAGCCGGCACAGGGGTCACCACCGCCGGCGGCTTACGCGCGTGGTCAGTCATGGAAGCCGATGAGATCTCGCTGACCACCGTGTGGTTAACGAAGAGGATGTCGTAGCTGCCCGGTGCTTCATCGTAAGCGTCGGGAAGGCGGCCTACTTCCACCTCCAAACCCAGATCCATGCCCGTCTCGGCGGCGGCACCACCACCAATGGCTGGCGATGATCCGAAGCGACCAGCACCTTGATATCCCGGATACCGCTCCACGTCCATGTACTCTACAACCTCGGCCTCATCGGGCGACGACGACGCCGACCACCGTTTACTGCCGGAACCGCCACCTGCGCTGGCCATGGCCACGCGGCCAAATCGGTTCTCCTTATCTGGATCATGGAGACCGTAGTAGCGGACCCAGCCATTGCCCACTGGCTGAGCTCGTTGTGGTTGAGGCTGCTGCTGCTGGTACAGTTCCACACCTCCATTGCTGACTAACGGAGTGCGATGGACAACGTTGCTGGCGGCGTGATTGGTGATAATGTTGAGGGCGGCCGTCAGGCTGTCGGTGGCCTGCTTGGAAGCCCGATACAGCTCGCCACACACGCTACGCTGTAGACCAGGCGGCGCCTTGCGCGCCTCCCACGGTGTGTCCTCCTCGTCGTCGGTCATGCCGCGCGACGGGTAGGTCGACGAGTTCTCGCTGTCGTGCGCGCTACCATCCTCCAGGATGGCGGCGGTGGCAGATCCGTTACCGCGCAGCTGCAGTGGCACGGCTGGAAATCGACGTGTGAGGCTATTGCGGAGGGCGCGTCGAGTGCGGCGTGGCGCTGACAGCCATTCGTTGAGCATGCGCTGGTCGCGCAGGGCAAGAGCTACGTCCAGCTGACCAGCCTTGGCGTTGGGGTTGGGCTGGTGGAAGGGGATGTGCAGCTTGCGCTCGCTCGAACACACCGGCCTGGACAAACACAAATATGTGTAGGAGTCAATAAGTCTTCACTAAAATATTAAAACCCGTAGTCTAACAATTTCACGTTCAAACCAATCATACCAACGCTCAGTTTCCTTCTAGATGTTTTTTCTACAATGATTTGGTCCAATCAGAGTGAAAACTTGAAGTTGATTCATTCGCTAACTCTAGAATTTTTCTCGATCGAACTGCACTTGACCGAAATGTAAATGATGTCGCTCCCAAATACAAATTTAAAGGATGAAATATATTCCCGTATTTAATGATTGTATATTTTAAGTTGCACAATGAACTGATGCAAATTCGAACCCCCTGTCAGCTGATCCGTCCAATAGATTAGAATATTAAAAACATTATGATACGTGTTGTGGTGAATACTTACCAACGATTCCATTCCATGGTGCAATGTACGACACTGGCCGGACAGGTGCGCAGGTGTCGTCCCAGGAGCCGCCGGAACATCCAGACGGGACAGCCGCTGACTGCGTTGATGCAGGGCACCTTCTCGTTGGCGCAGAGCAGTCTGTGCTCGCGGCCCTTGCACGCGTGGTAACGCGCCCCGCACTCGGCCTCGCAACTCACGATCTCGCAGCAATCTTGGCTACCTGGACGCGGGCGGGCCGTGCACTTCCATAGGCGGATGCAGGTGGCGCAGTGGATGTGGATGACACCGCCGCCACCTCCGTCGTCGTCGCCCACCGGATCGCCGCTACTGCAGATCTCCATGCCGAACAAGTAGGTGGCGCTGCTGGTCAATCAGAATTCTACGGACACACGGAAACAAAAAATTGATAAGTCCTACTTTGTTCTGCCATCTCGGTATATTAACAGTAAGCGAACATCGAAGTGAACATATGACGAAAGTGAAGTCAGACGCAGTTAACCGACGTTGACATGGAGTCCCTCAATAAACGCCAAATTCGATATCGCTATTTTAGCACTTCTTTTTAGCGATTAGCACTAATTTAAGTTTTAAAAACCACTTCCATGCAAGACCGTTCGCAAATAACACAAACGAATCAATGCATCCGTAACGCATATCAATTACACCTTAAAGTGATGACTCAAGAGACCATCTCCACTACACAGTATACGAACAAGCTTATTTCGATCGAATTTGAATCGCTAATACCGCTTCGTCACAAGTTCCTCCAGGTTCAATCAAGACACAATAAAAACAATAAAAACAAATAGAAGTACAATTCTGTCAAATCATACACTCGTCTTCACGAAGCAAATAAAACTTCCTCAGACTTCGTAACCAACTTGCGAAGTTGTCTAGCGAATCCCGTACACGAAATATAAACAAAAACATTAAAAAAACGAACAGTAGATCCACTTGTGCTCGAGCAGGGTTTCGACCTCGAAGCTCGAGGTCTACAAAAAAACACTAAGTCACACTACTTGGGCATCTTCAACATCGATGAAACTATACACGTTCCCGACAATCAGCACGTATCCGAGATGTAATGACTGGGCACATTCCAGATGGCCAGGGAGCAAATTTTTCCCCACTGATAACGGCACACACACCAACAAGCAACAAAGTTTAGAGCACTGCAGCAACGGCGGTTTTTGACTATTAGAACCGTGTTCCGCTTCTCCGAATCGAAAAACTTGTTGATAAAAGTAATTTGGCAGTTGGCCCAACACCTTGAACTTGTGATAATAAGCAAAAGCTGTTGAGGCATACCGAGATGAGAGAGGGAGAGTGAAAAATTTGTCGGCAGACGACGCCGGTGCGGCTGTGTACTGGCAGGGCACCAAAATCAGGTCCCCCTCACCCTGAACCGTGGTGCATGCAACGAGCTGATGATCCCGTCCTCGACTGGCCTCGCACACAACAACTAGAACCAGAACAACTAATAATCTGCGTCCGGATGTTATCGCCCACGCACACGCGCAGGTCGTACTCGCTCTGCCGGCGTCTGCGACGGCAGAAGTTTTCGAGAGAGTTTTTCTTTTGGAGGCCAAACAACTCGTTTGGAACTCTGGTCAGTGTCATAGACACCGGGTGACCGAGCTTCTTGTCTAACCCGTTCACACGCTCGACTCGTGCAATGCCAGTCCAACTGTAAGGACAACCCCCCACGACCTACCGCGGACGAAAGCGCGACCAATGCGATTCACCCACCGTCTGAAATTATATTTTGACAGCAAAAACGAATTTGTCAGATCCCCGCAGACTTCACAAAACCAATTTGAGATCCAAAATGCGGGAGGATACATGTGGAAGTCAATATGATTTTATTTTGAAGCAGTGTTGCAGTTTATAAGTAACAACCACTCAAGAGGTTATTAGCCGATAATTTTATTTAGATAAATATTTACTCGGGTTCATGCAGCGACTAGTTATAAACATAGAGAAGGCGGAGCACTATAACCTGGATCGGTCGTCTATCGATTTTAAATTCGTTGGAAATTAAGTGCTCGCATTTTGGAAGTCATGGAAAACATAATCCAGCGGCAATACCCTGTTACAAAGGCTCATCCCCGGCTCAAGTCAGATATGGCGCCTGTCCCACCACTGAGAGCTTGCTCGACCGATGATAATAAATTGGGCGCGGAAAATTGACGGCAACAAAGGGAGCATCAAACAAATTAGGTGGCCACACCTTTCCGATTTTAAAAACATAAAAGATTGCTATGCTGCATGCGCGTGCCGGATGACTCAGCCTGATCTACTCACATGTTCAACCTGCGATCGTTACTATCAAAGTCTCAACACCGTCCCTGCATTTGAGAAAAAAATACTCAAGTCACCCTTTTTTATATCAGGTAAAACGAGTTTAAACATTAACACGAGTGAGACTAGATTGGGCAAGTCTCTGAAAACAAACTCAATTTTTTATACAATAAACCGGCAACAAGATGACGGTATCGAAATAGCATAGACTTAACTGTTTCTACAGCTGCGCCTGACCACCAAAAAATAATTAAATTGTTGTAGATGGTTGCATGACGATTGCTAAAAAATATTTACCATTACAATTCGCACTGAACGTTGTGCCACAATAATTGTTGAACATCTTTTGTCCTAGGGACGAAAACTAATTTTCAAACTTTTAAGTACATCTAAAAAAAGGGATTTTGTTCATTCTTTTTAAAAAATATGTTGTAGTTGGTGAAAGAAATTTTCAACAATTTTCCCAAAATAAAATGCGAACCAAACTGCGCAATTGCGCGGGTGGCCTGCAAAAAGTCACATTGTACCAATGACGTGGTTAATGATTTTAATCGCACAAAAATTGCTATAGTGCACTATATGATGTTTTACGGGAACGTTTGTTGAAACCAGAACCGGATTCGAATCCAGATTTTTCACTGTTAATGAAACTGATTCAGTAAACATTCGGCGAACAAAATTGGCTTGCGTCTGGCAGCTCAGAATAACCAAAAAATGGACGCCGCCCACCCACTTCATACCATCATCATACTACTAATGACTTGGAGATTATTCACCGCCAGACTCCCGAACAAAGATCACGGATATCCCGAGAATTCGGCGCCGCACAGCCGAAACCGAACAAACCTTTCAACCCCTCCCCTCCCCCGAAAGGTTCCTCTCTCTCCAACACGCGATAAACTTTCGCCACCGAACCATCAGAATTTCCGCTTTGCGTGAGTCCATGCAGTTAAATGGCCGCCAGGTTATTCACATAATAATTCTGTCCGTCGTCCTCCTCCTCCTCCTCGGACCCTGAACTGAAAACAGGAACACTTTCGATTGCAGTGAAACACGCTTCGCTCCACGTCACGACAAATACGAAACAATCCCGTGCTCACCCAAACAAATCGAGGCTGCAGGAAATATACAAAATTAATTGTTCTCGACTACTTAGTTTGGCTAGAAAAGGGAGAAAAAAATATGAGAATTTCACGACATTATTTTTCAGAAGGAAAATAAAATATTCTCTCTCAGAAAGAAGGAAATCAACTTTCTGACAATTTTAATTATCACTAAATTAAAATATAAAAAACCCGAGCAAATCTAAAGGACTGTTACAATGATGATGTCAGAAGGAAATATTTTGTTATTTAAACTAATTATTATACTATTTTTTTAAAGTTGGGAATTAAACATAATTCATGAGTCCGCCAGACACTGTTAACGTTCAATCATTATTACAACGGAGCTTATGGTCCATTTTCAAAAAGGTCGCCTAGACGTCAAAATGACTGGGATGAGAACAAGATAAGGGGTTAAAGACGTATCTTCAACTCAAATTTAATTGAAATTCTTTTGAGCCAATGTACTGGAATTGCGCAGTTCGCCGCGATGTCCACTGAAATGGTCAGTAAACAAAGGTTAGAGGTCGCACGAGGATATATTTACGGTCCGACTGTATACGCAAATGAGCAGTGCCCAGGTGGGGGTAGTAGGCAGGTCTACTGTATCGCTGCGGATGATGTATCGACGCAAAAGTAGCCAGCAGTTACCGTACCGACCAGACCGTGATTGTGAATGGTGGAGGGAGGGTGGTGTTGGAGGGGAATGAGGGGGAGGGGATAGCCCTACGGCGTCTGTTTCGAGAGGGTGGACTGCCAAATGGCGGAACAGAGGATGTGTGTACACACGATACAGCTATTACAGGTCATTTCGCAGTACAGGTACACGTCAATGAACGGAGAGGGGGTGGGGAGGAAATGAATGAAAACGAAATAGCGCGAGAAGCAACTAATGACGGTCAGCCGAGTTTCGTGTAATTATTAATTGGAACACCTTCGGCGGCCAGAGTTTATGTTCCGTCCACCACTTGGTGGGTAGCGTAATGACGACGTTGCGATCTCGACGATCGACAATGACATACCCAGCAGGCTGCCAACCTGAATTGACTTAGCGGAGCTATTTTAAGGGCAAGAAATTCCAACCTGGTCAGAAGAAAAAAAAGTTTTTCCTGTGGACGTTATTGGCCTCCCGCAGCACTACCAGATTCAGATGGCGCTGCAATCGTCTACATTAGCTTATACTTGGGCATCTAACATAAAATTGTTTACAATTTCAGATCATTGATATGTCATTATTTCAATATAATCAATATTTTCTTGTGAAAGATCGCTCGTTGTGTCCCAGCTCAATCGTTTATCGCAGTACCACCTGATCCAGATACCTGTACAATATCGGGACGTTAAAGACCCCTTTCCTAGACAACCTAGCTTAGACAAACTTTCCATGTCGCTCCCTGGGGGGGGGGGGTTATAAGATGTTCAATCACCGCTGAACCCCCCTTAACAAACAATTATTAACCTGCCCCAGAACCTCCATATTTTCGGCCAGCCCTACCACAATCAGGAATAGTGTAGAAGTACAATTAAGAGCGGCTAATGTACGAGCTCGTAGAGAGAGAGAGCAAATGGTTGACCAATCGCGAGCACCAGATACTGATAGGTGACGGCGCCAAGGCTGGCTGAAGGCCAGAAATTGAACTCTTCATTCAGTTGCGGTCCCTCACCCGCCACTTGACAGGAAAATGGGGGAGGGGAGCGAGAAAACACCTTCCCTCCCACCATTTCTGACACACACAACGAGCGACGGAGACGCGAGCGAGCTCGTTATAAAATATTCCGCGCGCGTGGATTCTTTTGTGTACCTGTACGAACTCACGTATTATTCCGTGTCGCCCTCTCTTCTTTCTAGCTCGCTGACCTGTGCTCTCTCTCTCTCTCGCTCGCTCGCCGTCGATGACTGGCTGCCCCTCTCCCCCACCAACGTCAGCGCCATCACCACCGTGCTTGGACTGCCAACCCGTTTCATTAGCATGTGCATCATCTCTCGATCCAGTCGAGTCAATGACCAACACGGGCGAACCCCGGTGGTTCTCAACTGGTAGCTGAAAAATAGAAATCACAAAATTCAAAACGTGACACATGCGACCATGAAGCAATCTCAAGTTTCACTAAAATTAAATTTTAATATAATTTGTTTAAATTTGCTATCGTGTGGCTTCTTTACACACAACAGCAATCCGCAGACAAAATGTTTACTATAAACATGTCAATTAGCAAGAACATAAGTTTCGAGTTATCACAGTTTCTGTCCCGTATTTGTTCTCTTATGTTTTACAAATATGTTAGCTGGATTCAAACACCAGGTATCTGGCGTATGCGTCTCTCCAGGTGATTCACTACACCAATAACGTCAAAAGACTGAGGTGCTCAAATCCCGGTAACCACTTAATATTCACAATCACATCATATTACAATTTACGGTACTGTTTCTCGGGTACGGCACCCCTTCACCTTTCGAAATTGGTTAACGTAAAAACACCCAATTTTACTTAAGTCTTACTGCCGACCCAGATTTTAATTTGTGCACGAACGATAATGACTTTGCGGAAGCCGAGGCGACTCTTGCCCAGGCGTTGGACACAAATTTCACGTATTCCTCATTTTTTTGTATTCATGCGCCATCCAGCTGACCAGAACCTTGACAAGACTAGAATTAGGCCGTTAAACAATCGTTTTAAGACAATTGCCCTATAAAAACGACAACGAAATTAGAATGTTGGTACGTCCAAACAGGTGGTGGGCTGTTCCGCGAAAACGTTATTTTATCCGCTAGAAAATTGCCCACCCCTGTCACCACAGGAGGACAACTGAAAGTTTCACATTCCTGGTTTGTCTGACATTCAGATTTTTATTGTCTATTAGGGTCGAAGCTGCACAAGAAATTGGACAAGTTCTTGAGACCACCCAAGAGAAAGGATGGAAGCGTCGATTAAACACTGCCAAAGAAAAATATTGTGTAGAGAGCAACAGTCAATGGAAATCAGCTGCTGATCAATACAATTAGAGGAATGTCTTCCGTTTTCTAAAAATGGTTTTTGTTAGATCCACCTCAAAGTCCATTTATGTCACATGGGTTTATGTTCGACGCGAACTGGAATCCACAACCATTTGATCAGTAGACGCTAGATAAACACTAAAGAGCACCAGCAAATAGATGCTCTATTTTGAAAGAGTGAAGGACGGTGTTGTCTGTTTAACAATTCTATAGAAAAACTGTTTCACCTGATCACACGTGGCCCACGTTCATGTGCCTGGAGCTCCCAACTCTTGCACCTCTTTTATCAGTCACAACAAAAAACACCACATCCAGCTGGGCTGAATTTTCATCAGTACTGCAGACTAGACGGCCTCGATTTACCTTTTCTCCAACTGGAAAAAAATACTATCTATCGTTTGGATAAGAAAGCGGGGCAGAAAACGAGACCGAAATTGCAAATTATTGGAACTGTATCGTTCGTTGCGCGGGAAGGAGAATTCATTACATGCGCCAGAGTCGACGTCCAAAAGGCGAGTTACAAACGCTTTTTTTTATATGAATCGAATAACCGATTTCGTACCATTTTTTAAAGACGAAGAGTTCGAATCAGGCCATAGATGTATTGGGGAATATGTAGGCAAGGTAGAATCTTTGGAACATCTTGCACGTCGTTTACACAGGTGTTACGAGAACACAGCTTTCATTTTTTCAGGCTCCAAATTTTCGGTTACGAAACAAAACTCAGGAGTACCAGCAAAACGACGGGCGCTCGAAAGCGCACCGGCCACGTTAAGTCAAGAGATCCGCTGCTCAAATCCTAGCAACATCTTAGCTAAATTTTTTGAAAATCTCAATTAAAAATCAACACCTCACCATCAAGAAAATACTCTGTGCTTTGCGTTTGAACCGTGTAATCATTAGACAAAAAAAAACACACATCGGGCATTTAAAAAAAATCATGTTTCGTGGAGGGAAAGTGTAGGTGAGGTAGTCATTTTCTAACAAAAAAAAGTACACTTACTTTAAATGTTAAAAAATATATATATTTAGAAAGTGGACGCACGACGACAGAAACATTTGAAACCTGTCTCGACGACATCTATTTCTGTACACAAAAATGATATAATACAACATAATGGGACGAACCAACTTTTGACGTCTGATTTTTTATGCGTCTCCAGGTATGCTAGGGAGGTGAGAGGGAGTCAGAACCCTTCTTCTATTCCCCTTTCGGTGTCATAGACATAAGCTGAGAGCGCGCCAGTCAGCTAAAGCAGACACGAGTGAAACAAGATGACATACATATGGGCATCATCATCACCCCCGATCTCAGAACAGATGCCAAAAATGTGTTTTAGAACGGCGAGTCAACTCCCCCCCCTGGAGCACCACCAACGTGCGTCATACTCGACAGTGACAAGCAGTTCTGCGGCAATAACGTGCTCACGGGACTGCTATTCTGGTTATTCCAGTCGAAAGTGACAATTTTCCAGTTTTCCAATCATGTCAAGTCAAAGCACTGAAGGGAAACAAAACGGGTTAGAAAATGACAAAGGTTCAAAACCCAACAGGACACCTGCATTTTTTAATTTTTATTTCTTATCACTGAAGTCTCTGCACTATAGGAGTTTCTGTACCCCTGTTGGTGCTTAGGCACTATGCGAGGGGCACATTTTCACCAGTACCCCGGGATCGAAAAAATCGAGAGCCCGCGACAGGAATCAATTACAATATGTACCCCGCAAGCAGCCCCGATGGGGCCTATGGCGGGGGTCAAAGGACCAGTTGGGATAGGGTTTGGCTACTCTACATTAGCAGGCTCTGAATAAAGTTTTTAACATCCACTCAAAGAAAAATTGTCAAAAATGATTAATTACGCATTGCACACTTGAACTTGGGCCAACTAACATAATACAAATTGTATATAGAAACAGATAGAAGTCGCTATCCTGACCAGAATAGGGGCACAGATTTCGGGAACAGATATTCGCCACAGTTTCGATATTTCAAAATTGACTCCACCTTTCAGAAGGCTGTTGTCGCGAATAACCCCCTGACACAGCCCCTCCTCGCTCCTCGAGTGACGTAGTCATTCGCTCTGCCCATGCAACCTGGCAGAAATCACAACCGAAAGACACTGATATTGCAGCAATGACATGTCTCGTCGTTGAACGTGTCGAGTCGATTCGATTCCCCCGTCGGGACTCAGTTCACTCCAACCGGATCAGTCCTGCGCCCACTTCGCCTCCACTGCCAGGAAAACGGCAAGACTAGAAATTGGCGCAAATTACAAGTGTCCTCCCGCTACAATTCGGCGCCAAGATTGCGGAATAGGGGAAGAGGTGCCACAAGACCACTAAATATAGTCGCCTGGCAGAAAAAAAATCTGGCCAACCGATTCTAGGTACAAGACGATATGCTGAGGCCAGCGATCCCCAAACCTTTTTTTTGTTGTCGTTTGCACCTCAGACTGGTAGCTGTCTAGTGGACGTGACGTTTGTATCCATATCGCTTTCGAGTTATCACTTCACAATAGTCGACTGCACATTACTAAAAAAAAGATAAAAACGCAAACGTACGAGAAACAAATTCGACGATATGTACACTGTAAATTTAAAAAAAAATCTAGAATTCAAACAATTTCGAAGTTTCTTTTAAGCGAACTAATTTTTCTTTTTTTCTTCTTGTGGCGCCAAAAACGTTGGCCTAAAGGTGAATAACTGGAGTGAAACTGGGAACGGGTTGGACTAAATTGACGAACGTTGCTCTTCAATAGTAACAAGTGAAGCTAGCAAGGTTGGCTTAACTCATCCCCTTCAGTTTAAACATGCGCATATGAAAAAAGAATGGCCGACAAGAAAAATTGGCTAACCGGCAATGGAAAAAAAATGGTATTTTGAGCAACCATCTAAAGATAGATCCCTTCACTGTCGTCAAGGGGGTGAAGCTGGGGTATGGCCACAAGAGTTACACCACACGCAGGAACGAGGCTTAGACGAATGTTCCACCAAAAAGATTGCTCCATACACACCAGGCAGCAAATTAGGCAGCCAGCTGCTTGTGCACGACCCCGGCACGGGACAACGGCGACTCCGCTGATTACGAAATATCGGGCATGAGTTTCAACGAAAACAACAGCAAAAGACGCGAATTGACGAAATGCACAAGATCTTGTTGGAAAGGAGTGCCAAATTCAACTGAACGAGATATAGTTATTTCTAATTTCGTTCGGCGAAACGGGTGGTGTGAATGCACTTTACCTGGGCTCAGCAAATATTTTGCATTCGATTATCCCAGACCGGATTTCTGAAATAGCAGCAAATGCCGATTCTGACAGGTTGCCCATTCATAGTTTCATCAATAATATTAATAAAACTGCTTTGGCTATCTTGAGTTAACTTTTAATCATGATACTCTAATAACACATTTTCTTTAATTTGTGTAAGTGACTCTTATTTCACTATTTTTCTACAGCATATGCACATTGTGTGGGTCGTTTGCATTTTTTTTAATAACATTAAGTTGTCAACATCAACGATAAAAGCTAACAGAATTGGTATTTGGTGTTGCGATTTTTAGTCGCTATGTGAACCGGAGTCATGACAGAAATGAATTTGTAATAAAAATTAGTGAATAAACGTATGAACTGGTAATAAATAAAGAAACTCCTAATAACCGTTGACAACGTCCGATACCAGTAAAATTGAATCCGATAACATTTTCGTATATATTTAGTCTAGGTAGAATGGAGGTGGAATGGTGAATTGGATAAGATTGGCCGGATCAAAAAATTAGTTAACATTAACTGTTAATCATCTTATTTAAAACAATATCTTGTTAAAACAGGGCCTTTTTTTTGTCATGGACAGTCGTGCATTTGACTACATCACGAAACCACATTTTAAAAAAAGCTTTCCACGTACGTGATACACAAACAAAACTCGAAACAACAATGGCATAACCATACCGATAATTGACGGTGCAGGTGGTTTGGCACATGGTGCACTCAGGATCAGAGGCAATCGGGGCAGGAAGGCCAAAACCTGATTATCGGGACCGATTTGGTTTACCTGTACGTGTCAGTACGCGCGATTACACCTCGAATTCGCCGGTATCATTTGCTGGATGGAAAATAATCAGGATCTGACGAAATGATGTGCCCGGGCCCTGCATTCTACGGGACACTCGAACGTGAGAGGTTACCAAAATACTGCCGCGATAAGAAATCCACTTGATTTTAGCAGAACACAGCACTTTATAATTCTTGGCCGCCGCCTAAATGAAAGTCATCAGAAAGAGATAATCGAAAATCTCAATTAAAAGTAGAGCAGCGGTGCCAAACCTTTTCTTGGATCGCGGATTACTTTGAGAAACTGATCACCAATTCTTTAAATGCACAAAAGAAATTGTTAAGCGACACGAAGAAATAATATTTAAGTAGAGACATAATGCTAGATAGTATAGCGGCAATAATCCGAAAGTTACAGAATAATACGACGAAAGGAACGATATTATTGCCGCTATACTATCTAGCATTATGTCTCTACTTAAAAATATATCCGAATCAGCGTGCTTCTGCACTTTTTATTTAAATAATATTTAGATGAGTCCTCTCATTCAAGGATACAACCATGAGCTTCTATGGACCCATGGTTGGAACATTTAATGAAAAAACATAGTGCTTAAGCGCCAAGACGGATACAGAAACTCCTGCAGTGATATTAAAAAAATAATAAATAAAATCATGCGAGACAACTGACAGATAGTCTCAATAAATGCTGAAACGAACTCATTAGCCTACATTAAAAATAAGCAATAATACAATAAAGATAAGCATAGCAGATCTACTTTTTTAATTCTTTGGAATAAAAAAGGACAGGCCGGTTTTGCCAGTGGCACATTTTCATAAAACATGTCAAGCATTCGCAAGAAAGTTACGTAGCGATCCGCCAGGAACACGAACAGCTCAGGACCCCCAACGCACTGTATGTAGCGCATCATGTTCCGGAAGAATTCATTAATTTTCAGAGCATACATTGATCGGCGGGAGGAGGGAGGCCTAATTTCGAGAGCACTCGTAATCGAGTCTGATTAGGCTTGCTTGCCTGTCTCTCTCTCTTTCCAAGGTAAGAGACATTGCCATACCTGGCCAATTGCGCCGCTACACGCATGACGACTCGTCTGGAGATTACGAAGGAGTAACCAAAAATGGTTGAGTTTTATTTGTATTATTATTGTGATGCCAAAAACACTTCCTAACGAACAGTACTGACACGAACATATGAGCCATCGACTGTGCTAGTCCGCATAATAAACAGCACCTTGTATTCATTCTCGGGTGAATGTCTTTTTTTTCCTCAGCTGATCGGTGAAATGTGTTCCTCGTATTGGCCAGCGAATAATCTAACTTTTTTCTCCCCCCGAAATTAAGGAAGTCGCTATGCTTAGTTGGAAAAATAGCTCGTATCATGATTAACAATTCATGATAAACTGAAAGTTTCTTTTTTTAAACAATAGTTCACACACTGACGACGGCGTTCAAATGTAAATGTACGTGAATACAAAATTGGGAGAAAAAAATATACGCGCTCATGTTTGCGTAACAAATACAGAAGTATCCCCATTTCGTGTCATGACTCATGAGATACAGTATTAAAAAAATCAATAAAATGGAAAGTCTAAGTGGAACAAAACAATTTTTTAACTGAATGTAAACCAACTAACCATTAAATGATTAAGCGAAAGTTTCTATCAAGCACAAAAAATGGGTCCAAAATTAGGATAGAAAAACATACACGCATAATTATGTTTGCGTAACAAATACAGAAGTATCCCATTTTGTGTCATGAGATACACACTATTACAAAAATCAATAAAATGGAAAGTCTAAGTGGAACAAAATAATTTTTTAACTGAAACGTAAACCAACTAACCATTAAATAATTAAGCGAAAGTTTCTTCCAACCACAAAAAATGGGTCCATGTATTAAAAGTAAATGCACGCTATGGCGTCAATACAAATATTACACAAGAAAATAAATATAAGTGAGATAAACCATACAGCAACTAGTAGTAAGAAATTATTATCCAATTAGATAATGGTTTACATTTAACAACGAATGCCAATTTTGCAAATAAAAAACCCCAAAAAATAATTACAAAATTTGTTGATAATCCTTGAATGCCCAAAACAAAAGGATCATCAGGACAAAAGGATAATTATAAAATTAGCCATATCACAAAACATAAATCGCATGTGCGATAGAAACGACACTCGGTATTAATAAACCAAAGACAGTCAGGATGAAACGCCCCAAACGGGACAGCCAAATACATCAAATTGGGGAAACGCCTAAAATGTTGAAAACGGGATAGAGAGCGCTTTATCAGGTTGGGCCCAGCAACCGTAGAGTGCCTGCACAATTACGAGTAGATCTAATTTAATGTCTTGGCAGCAATCCATAGCCTCGTCTCATGATGCAAAATGGTCAAATGTTGCTTGTGGGTTGGTCTGGCAGTGTCAGTTCTTAACGACAAGATTCCAGTTTGACCCAATTCGTTCATCACGAAGACTAAACAGGGACGTGAAAACCAACCCGGTATCTACTGAAGTAATTAAGCAATTGTGATTGTACGTACAGTAGCCAACGCCAAACACTTTTGCAACCTCTCTCAGCCACGAATGCAGTGCGCAGGAGAAAGAAAAAACAAACTACTGTACCGAAAATGATCGGGTACAGTACAGTAAACGACAATTAGTAAAATGAGGTTGAAGCAAACGTCGAAACGAAACGCTCAGAAGCAAATGAAATTGTCATTTTTCAAATATTTTTTAGTATCTAGGTGTAACTGGGAATACAACTCTGGATATCTTAGGTGCCAAACAAACTAGATGGATACGGTTTGCCCTGTCATTTTAGAACGAAGACCCCGCAAAAAACAGAAATTAATAACCTGCATATTGTTTGAATATTGCAAAATTACCCATTTTCTGAAATTCTTACAATAATTGTTCAGCAACTGAAGCGTTGCCACTTGACAACTGTACAGCCAAACCGGGATAGTGTTGTGCCAACATCGGGATTACTTAGAGAAAAAAATATTATGCGCGATGTAATCCCACACACACACGATTTTGTTCAACAGAAAAAAGGAGGTCATCATTGAGATAAATGGACGTCTATAAATTATTACAACACCATGCGTTGTATTCAACGATGGTGCAGCCCAAAATTGCAATGACAGCCTTGTCACGCCTGCAATTTAAAGGCAGATGATGCTCCCCCAACCAATTGGCTCGGCATACCCACTTTCAGAGTAACAAATGCAAATTTGTTTTCTTTCAATGCGACAACTGAACAGTCAATTCAGCGCCGGGCGCTTCCCATTCTATGTCCCCTCTTTTCAGCATGTCGTTTTCGGAAGACTGGTTGCATTGAAAAAGATCCCACCGACACACTTGAGGTGTAATTTAAACGAAGTTGTGATGAGCGCAGATCCCTGCCTACATATGTATATAGTTGGATTTTCTTTTGTTCGGCAGCTTGACATTCGCGTTCGGCTGAGATTTTTTGGTTTCCCAAAAAATCTACCAACCACGAATGTGTACTGAGCGTAGTTGCGACCACGGTGGACTCTCAGAATTGGCCTAACGAGTGCCTCCCGTGAAGGCCATCCTGTAATAGAGTTGCAGTTGGCAACAAACCTCGACAAAAATTATTTGACAAGTGGTTTGAATTTGTTGCTGGCAAATATTGCACTGATAGCCTGAACATTCCGTATGTAGTACAGGTACAGTAGGGAAAAAATGTACATGTAATGTAGCCTGAAGTCACTTGAAACTTATTTAGAGTGACGAGACCCTGAACAGAGTAAACAAACAATGGTTAGATCAGTTGTTTTGCGTGTGAACTTTTCTGTTTTAGTTTCTTTTTGTTTAACCTTTTTTTCAAAAACAATAGCGGAGTTGGTGGAAAGGCCAAGCAACCCGAACGACTTAACGGCCCACTGCATTTCAACGCAATTTAACTAGTTTAGTTCAACCCGCGCTCCTTTGCGGGCCAAGGGAATTAATAAAAGGCCAAGTTCATTTTGGCAGTTCTCTGGAGACGACACTCTCTCAACGGTTACATTAGCTTGCACGTATTTTAGCTCCAATCGATTCCATATGCTGGCCCGCGCCTAAAAATACGTTGTATGCTCTCATCACGACTCGCTAGTCAGCTGCTGAATGCTGACACAGACCTAGTTAGCGCAAGATATCCCCTTTCCCCTTGTTTATACTGTACATGTATCCTATCTTGACGTTGGCCCACGCCACACCAAAGTGACACACACATACTTTGTGAATAGGGGAGGAAGGTCAGTTAGTTTCAATACAGCTGGAAAAGACGAGAAAAAAACTTTCAGCAGGCCTTAGTCATGAATGCTCACTTATTCAACACTCTTGGACAGAACGACTGCACAGTCTGTGCCACTAGAACATGAGACCTTGGCTTGAGGTCGAGCGAATGAATACAAAAGGGCGAGCAGCGATGTCAAATGCAAGGCAAATCCTTCAAGTTCTGAACCACACTACTGTACCAGTGAAGCTGGATATCAAATCTTGGGCACTTCTACAAATGTAGTCCAAAACCAGCGTAGTTATAGAAAACAAGCGCCGAGTGTACATTGAGACCTTCAGAGATGTAGGATAACACGTTTGACACTCATTTCGAACGGCGCTTTTGAAATTAAAATTTAAGCATGAAAACAAGAGAAAGAGGCAAAATAAAATACCTCCGTGATTGGTTCAAAATGGAAAGCTGCGTTGGAATAGAAAATTGATTATTGCGTATAATAAAAAATGTCTTTTCAGGTGACTTATCAGCTTTCTAGCCCAGGGGGAGCGGATCTGGTAATTTTGCATAACTTAAGGTCTCACCAAGGTGGGATGTTTAACGTTTCCCGATATCGTACAAAGCACGGGTCACGATTTACTTCCATTCAGAAAAAGGCGTGCATTGGAATTTTTCTCGCCTGAAAAATTCCAAAGGTGTCAGGCGGGGATTGGCCCAGGGAGCAGGCTAATCGACACCGCTAAGTCAATGCACAATACAATAGATAAATATATACATAAAGTATTTTACATGTTTGGAATTATTTGAAAAATGCAAAGTGTCTGAAACCAAGTCAACAAAGTAAACCAAGTTTGGTTGAGAATCATGATTTAAATGAACGGAATGCAAGAATTTTACAAGGTTCAACTTTCTCTTTGCAAGTCACCAACATATTACCATTAATTTGATCTTAGTCGTCGCCGCCCACTGTAACCCCAAGTTTTAACAGTTTAATAACCACTGACTAACACTGACACTTCATTGACCTGTTGTGCAATAAAAAATTGTCAATCCGCGGCTTGCAACCTGAAAATGCACTTGCCGTCACAATATTTCCATTTAGACACCATCATAACATGGTTAAACAGATGTTCGATTAATGACCAAAACAATGGAATGTGAACCTCGATGTGAACCCATTCAGATGCCAATGGATCCGGATTTGACCTGGGACAAAAGCGCCAAAGCCGCACCTGGCGGCGTCTTCTGGAAACAAACAGAACACAACACACTTCAGATGAAACTCACCCTGCACCTTTCGCTTCACTCGTTCTGCGAAGGCGTGACAGAATCTGCCAGAGCTCGGTTAATTGTTTCGAGTTTCCGACGCCGCTCCGAAGGTCTAGGCGCCAGTTAAAAACCGTAATTCCTCTTCGACGCTGAAATCAGCTGTGTCTCTTTGTGGGGAGCTCAACACGACAGGTCCATAGCCTCGAGGCTGGCGTCTTCGAGAGATTTTTTGGATCGTCTATTGTCGTCAGTTTAGCTGGACGACGATTATTTTACGGCAGCACAAGCAACTCGACGCATAACTGATCCACGAAAACCAACCTGATCGAAGTTTCTTGTCAGTAAACACAAACACTCACAACAAAAACAAAAGAGCGAACAACGACCTCCACACTGCAGCAGATCCGATGTGAAAATTTCTCATTCTCACCCCTATGGATGAGCGATTGAGGACACTTATCGATATTAATGATCATAATATCGATACTTACAAAATACTTGCTATTTGAAAAACTTGTTCAATAGTTCTTTCGATAGTTTCTTTGGAACTAACACCCATACCAGCCCATCCTGCGACTGACGTCAGCTTTAAGAAGCATTTACACGATGAACTATGTCACGCAAACCTAACAATGACAAATTATTTTCTCAACAAGAAATTAACTATAGTCACAAGAAATTAAAAAATATATATATAGTTCGTGTGCACTACCATAGTGCATAGTGCATATAATAAACCATGACAAATGTTTCATCATAAATTGTTCTCATAGTAAGACCTATAAAACAATAATTATAAAATATTAGAGCCGAATAGAGGAATACAATTTGGTAGCTAATAAATGCAACAAACTAATACTTTATCGACAAATATCTGAACTGCTAATCATTTGGTCTTTGTTAAACGTTATTAGATAACATGATATCCTGTTAAACAGATATAAACAACTTACAACTTGATCTGCATTCATTATGAGGACTTCGGTTGTTTACTCTTACCTATCTCATTGACGTAATTTCGATTGGGGCGATCCTAGTAGCCACAAATCAAAACACAAGTTCCATTAACATAGGATACCTCTATCCGTATCAAATAAGGGCAGCGTCAATCCTTTGCATCATGGTTCGAATGCCCTTTGACATGAGCCCGA
This sequence comes from Mycogona germanica, assembly GCA_034698785.1. Taxonomy (NCBI): domain Eukaryota; kingdom Metazoa; phylum Arthropoda; class Diplopoda; order Chordeumatida; family Chordeumatidae; genus Mycogona; species Mycogona germanica. Next base: position 16,310 of record JAQGBY010000385.1, on the reverse strand, counting down.
CTCGATAATAAGCGCGATCAAGTACGATACGAATATTTCTGCCATTATTAACCTCCCTCTCTGTCAATGTGAAAGCTGTTGTTCTTGGTCTTAGATTTGAACAATTCATCGTGGTTTGTACTAGGAAAATCGTAAAAAAATGACTGTAATGGAGTTTTTCGGCTGTACATTTATCGCCTTTGGACCTTCTTTAGCGATGTTCGCCTTCACAATTGCCGGAGATCCGATTAGAATCATTATTTTGATTGCAAGGTAAGGCCCCGATACCCTAACTAGTCTTAAACGTCGATTACAATTGAGATTAGGGTGCGTTGGAGTATAATTAAATCTGCCCAAATATGATTTGGCGCTTTGGCTATAAATGAGACGCGCCTTAAACTGAATTGCAATCGATTTGCTTGTGATAGTGTCTCTTCCTTATCGCCGTCAAAGGCAACTCCCATGTCACTTCCTTAGCCGGCCGGCTTCATAGCAGACACAATCAATTGTTAATAAATGATTTTCTTGTTGGGTTCACATCTGATCTGGTTGTTTCTCCTTTTTAATTTCAGTGCATTCTTCTGGTTATTATCGCTGTTGTTGTCGTCGTTGCTGTGGTTCGCTGTCGTGCCACTGAGAAAGGATCTAGCCTTTGGTCTAGTTTTTTCTGTCATTTTTCAAGAAGCCTTCCGACTAGTCTATCATAGAATAATTAGGTAATCTTATTTGCTTCCTCGGGGAAATAGTAACACCCCAGGTTGGGCGTATTTTGCCCAGCTGCGTTGCAAAATAAACGACGCCTGCACTCGCACAATTGTAATGTTTCCACAGGAAGACGCGTGGATCGCTGCAACTGCCGCATCGCCGTCTATGACCGACGAGAGGCCTGACTTATCCATTTTTGGCAAAAAAAATGAGTTGTTAGTTGGAAACGTTGTTAGTTGAGAACGATAATATTTCGTGCAGGCAGAAGGTGAAATCGTGCGATTTTACATATGTCATAAAATTAAAAGACTTCAAATATAAATTAAATATATTATACCGGCTACCGCGAAGCCGTTTTAAAACTATCTCTATCATTCGCTGATTTATACATATTTTAAATAGGAAAGCCGAGACTGGTCTCAAGAAAGTCACAGACACTGATACAGCAATCATCAACAATCGGCATACCTTGTCTTATGGTAATAATCCTCTTGGAGCATTTGCATTCATCTTTCGTACGACATGAGCGTTTTCGTTTTCTTAATCAATGTTTGTTTTTTTGTACCATTAATCTGTCAAGTATCCGGGTTTGGTTTCGGTTTGATGAGTGGCGCTTTCTCTGTGATCAACGTTTTGGCTGATGCTTTGGGACCGGGAACCGTCGGCCTTCATGGAGACTCCAGTCAATTTTTTATCACATCCGGTACATTTTTTTAAATTTTCCTTAGCATTTTTTAAATTGCTACCAATTGTATAACAAATTGTTCTAATCAATTTTTTTTTAAAACATAATTCCTCGCTACACTAGCTTTTACGACCATGGCGTTCATTTTGTTGCACACTTTTTGGGGAGTCATCGTATTCCATTCCATGGACAACAAGTCATATTGGAAGGTCGCGGTCATTTTTTTGTCGCACATGGGAGTGTCATTGTTGGTGAGTAGTGCAGCTCTATTATAAATTATCCAGGGAGAGTAGACAATTTCGCCGTTAATTCGCTCTCATCGATCGGTTAAAATTACTGACTGACTCATAGAAATGAAAATTATGAATATTCGGGTTCATTATAACAACTGATTAAATGTAATTGAGGATCATATGTTTGTCCTTCCAAGTTCGTTCGCTAATTCTATAATCTTCTGTTTTTCTCACATAGACACTTCTAAATTCCAGTCAAATGTACATGGCAACGCTGATTCCCATTTACGTGGTCACTCTGCTGTTGGGTGTGTGGACGTTTTACACGGTGGGCGGAACATTCCAAAATCTGAAGATATGTTTGAAATCGGCAATCACCTGCAAGTCTAACGAATTTACTGTCGACGAGTAAACAAGTGTTTATATTGGTTGTGAAAACCCACTCACCTGCGTCGCTCATTCCATTCGCATCTGCATTATCAGATGCCAAGTCTGTACATATGCGTGTAAATATACTAGGACGGGCGACCTCGTCTGGAAGACGCAGAACCGGAGCTAATCGCCAGAAACTGCATCTGTTTGAATTCAGATAGTAGCGCTTGACCAATGCCTTCCTATTAACTTTGAATAGTTTGAAATTCGACCTGTATCGCGTTAGTGCCTCTGGCGGTTAGCTCCAGTGACATCGTTTCGTTGTCTCTTATCCAAAGCGGTGAATATCGAACGAATATTTTTCGAATTTAGTTTCATTTTAATCGGATGAATATGATGGAAGGTTCATCGATCAATCCACGTATTCAATTCGCTAGTGACATTGAAACGTTATTGATATGACTGACTGTCCATGCATTTATACCAATGTTAAAATTAAATTAAACTTGTTAAAATGACAAAGTCGCTTTAAAATCACTCGTAACCAAAAAGTATCCTAATGTAGCATCGTCTGTTAAGAAAAACAATGTTTAGTTTTTCCTCAATTTGCACAATCCTTTTTATACCAATATTTAGCAGATTAACAATACGATGCGAAAAACTCTTACTGTATTTTTCTAATTACCCTCCGACGAGGTTGTACTTTTACTATAGGAAAATACCTGAGATTTTATGCAGGCCAGTTGTGATTTATTTGTATTTTCAATGTACACATTGTATAGATTTGTTATGGTGTATTAGTTTTAGGCCACACGCAAACCGAACGTTTATTTCAATGTGTTTTTTAATTGTTTTCTTGTGAAAGTTTCGGTGGAAACGGTCACTCCAAAGAGTGCAGCAGTGAACGTTTTGGCTAATTTTTAACAATATCTTAGCAAGGTCATCTTGGTTCATATTTTAAATGTTCGGTTTTAGTCTTGAATGCTATAATAAATTATTTTGCATTGAACCTGGATTGCGTGGATTATGGCTTATTAAACAATTTAATGACAATTTATTAAACATCTTTTAACTTAATATAAACAAAATACGAAAATGTGCAATTTTACAGACGATCACATGTTACTTAGTATTATGATTGATTTATTTGCAAAAACTCGAAAATACAGGTGCTCAAAACATACGAATTTGCAATGCCCTCATAAATCATGAATTGATTTTTCCAAGCTAATATCTACTACGAAATAGCAAAACGAATTTGTGTTTGTTCTCACAAGTTCGCGAATAAAAATGGTAAGAGTTTCATAGGAAAATTGGGAATTTTTACAAAGTCAACCAAAATGGCTAATCCAACAGGATACTGTATAAATGGCTAACACGTGTATTCTTAATTATGCAATATAAAATCTGGGTGTCAAATTGTATCACAAATATGTGGAAAAGTACCAAATCTTGTGTTAAAAATTGGCAATTTTTATATTCAAGTCTATAAAAGAATCTATCGTAGCTTTTGTAGAAGATTGTTAAGACATACATTGATTGATCGCTACCACACAGAACTACACATAGAAAATCTTAAATCACTGATTCATCACATAATATACTGTATACATGTATATAACAATTGGCCTTCATACTTCAAACTTGATTTAACTGTCTCACACTGGAAGCGCTACAAATCACAATTCAAACGTATTATAATATCAATTAATTACAAAGCAATTTTGGTTACATGTATTCTAAAAAATTTTACAGATGGCTGATCTTTGGGAATATTATGTGCACGTTCATTCTCACTTTATACCTATCCTATTATTTTTGATACTGTGTCAACAGAAATGGCGTCGCTTTCCTATCACCTTTCCTAAATTATATTGAGGTCTCAGACAGAGCATTTTCATTTTCGAAATTGAAAATCAGCTAAACTTTTCGGACATAAGATTTGTCAGTTGCTTCAGTGACTGTAAAATCAATAATCCAGCAACTGCTGAGCATTTTCGAAATATCAACGTTGCCGCCACATTGTCAATTAGAATACAGCCATAAAAAGTGAAACCACGAATAAAGCCAAGTAGTAAGTACACTGAATACCTAGAACGATCATTATAATGTCAACCAGATTGGATAACCTTTACAATGAGTGAGTCATTTCGAAAGAAGATCCACTTTATTATCAGATTACACGTTTTTTTATACCCTCATATTCTTCATTCTTGTCCAATAATATCAAACGACATCAGACACTAGCAAATATATTAATCGCCTTCAATTTACACCCCCTCCCCCTACAGGCCACAGCTTTTATACAAACTGAAATAAAGTCTACCTACTTTCGGAAAGATTCTGGTGTACTGGTATTGCTTAGCAAATTTCAAACAGGAACCACAAGCTCTAGTCAATTCTTTTCAACAATTTGTACACGAAACAGTCATCTCACAATTTACGGCGCAAGCGATAGGCAGACGTGGGCACCTCAAGCATCTAACATGTGACGCACCCCAATTACAAACTCGAGAGCGACAATATAAAATTCGCCCCTGCATTTTACATTATTATGATACATCAACAGGCTGAGCAGGACCCGGAATTTAAAATGACATAATCGCTACAAGGCAATCATGCCTATCTACACACGAATGGAAAAAAAATGGAACGTTTCATTAATTCTTAAATGAAAATCATAGCGTGGTATACATTTTCGACAGAATAACTGGCAGAAAAATTTTACTCCCGTAAAAAAAGAGGTTCTTGTATACGGTACCTCCCATTACATGGAAAACATTTAAAAAGAGGGAATGCCATTTTTGCTAAATCGATTGCCCATATTCGATTCGCATCTTGGTCTCAGCGACGTCATCGCTGCAATTTATTTGGAACTAAAATAATATATGGAATGTCGATCATTTTGGCCACAGTAATAATATGTACGGTTGCAGGATACAGTAAATGAGAGAAAACTTGTATGCACCCAAGTCTCAAGTACAAGACGCTGTTTAGGTGGGGTCGCGCGATGCGGGGCTATGACTGGTCTCCTCGGCACTGGAACTGAAACGTCGCCTAGCTGACTTGGTTGTCGTCCATGTTGGGAATGTAGTCGCGACCCATCAGGCAGGCGAACACAGTCATCACCATTTTCTTTTCCACCTCGGCAATGTCCTCGGGAAGCGCGTAAATGCGCGCGCCAATCTTGCGGGCCATCGAAATGGCGTACTTGGCATTGGCCAAGCAATCCTGCAACACACAAATAGATACATCACCATCAGCATACAGTTACCAGACCCAGAATTCGTTATTTTTCTGCTGCAGGTATAATCTACTTGCCTCAGGCGCGTTTCCGTCGCGAACCACCGAGTAAGTAATCGTTCCCGGGTGGATGGCATCGATCAGATCAATCACCACCACCGCATTGCAGATGGTTGGATCCTGGAAACTCCTGATGCTGGACTTCTTATTCGCTGCAAGCAACTAGAATAGAAAAAGCAAGAACCAATTGTGATTATTACGAACAAGATCCAAGCATACCCTTTGCTGTTCCACATACCAAAGAGTTACTTCGTTTAAATATTCTACAAAAACACACAAACGCCATTAAGAATGTTCTTGCGCATTGCGTGACATTACCTTTCTGTTGACCCAGTCGATGATCTCCTTCTCAACAATGGGATGACCAGTGTTAGCCAACTGGGTCAGAATGCTCAGTGTGTAGGCTCTCATCAACTGCCAAACAAGTGCTACAAAAAATAGTTCATGCGAGATTTAACAAATCTTACTTGCGAACTGGGAAAGCAATCTGTTGTTCAATATGATCAAAGATGATTTCTTTCAAAATAGAATTCTTATTCTTACCAAGTGTCAGCGTGTGATTTCCTTCGTTGATGTCAGCGCCAGCGATTCCAACCAGGGAAAATTTCAACTGCCGACCCAGCTCCACCGCGTAGTTGCAGTTCTCCAGTTTCTCCATGAACGCGCGAAGCTTGCTAAACTTCCTGACAACGCGATTCCAGTCAACGATGCCAGGCTTGATGATGTCATACAGCTAATAATAAAATGAAAATATGAACGTTATGAGTTTCTAGAAACAAAAAACATGGTTAGAATTACTTTTTGCAAGCGCATGCACACACAGATATTGAATGAAATTGGTTATTGAATTACGCCAACTGGTAGGAGCAGTCAATAATTACCTGGAAAATGATATTTCCATCCGACAGGTCCCCGTACAAGTAATTCACAAAAGGTTGTACTCCCATACTGTTCATCCAGTTACGATATGCTGTAAGTAAACAAGATCGAAAAATTCATTAGAAAACCTTCTCATTAAAATAATGACTACGAAATGTATCTGGGACACTGCTAAAAACCTACTCTTCTCTTCTCTCGTCTCCTCCAGATTTTCCAAATCTTCGATTTCAACAGGCTCGTCCAAGGCAGGGAAGTTGTTGAACAAATTTGCTACGAAGGCCACGTTCAAATTGTAGACTCCAGAAACGATGTCCATGGCAGTTACGAAACTGCGGCACTTGATCTTCTCGGCTTGCATGAGGGTCACCTCTGCTCGGGACACCAAATCTGACTCCTAAAACAAGAGAAAACAAAAAATACATTTTCAAAATGGAGCTAGAATAAAGAAACTTTCTTAAATTATTTGAAAATGCAATTTCAATTCAATTTCTAGCAGCTGTATTGACAAAAGCGAAAAATGGCACGGAGAGTTCGACTCACGTGCAGAGCCTCAGTGGTGACTCCTGCGGACGCGGGTGAGATCTGCTTGAGCAAATAGGTGTAGATCTCAGAGTCCTTCACATCGCCGGTGAAATTGTTCATGCGTCGGTTGGTGCCGGCGCGCTCCAGGTGATAGTTGACCCAGCGCAGAAGAATGTTTTCTGGCGACAGCCTCATTAGGTCCTCCAATTTCTCGCCATCGAGCAGAAGGCTGGCCAAACCTGGACAGTGTTCCAGGGTGATTTGATTGAACAGACCGATCTGTGTAGAGGTGAAAGACGACAATTTTTTTAATTTTTAAATCGAGAAATATAAATTGCAATCATGAAAAACAATTAAATGAGCCTGTAATGACGATGCTCACGATTTGCTTTGTGCAAGAATCATTTAAATAATATTACTAGCACCAATTTTAGAAATTTGGTATTAGAATGTTACTCACACGAATGATTTGCCACACTAGTCCGAGAACTAAATGCGGCTTTCCCTTTGAAAGGTCGTGAGCGTCAATGTTGATGATGTTGCATCCGATGGCTAGGGCAGAGTTGAGCGCAAGCGTCAGATTTTCGTGTTTCGTGTACAGGGTCAGATTCTTCTTGTTGATGGCTCGTTCGTCGATGGTTTCCGGACACGAATGGTTTATTGTTTTGCTGAATTAAAAAAAATATATATATAAGTATACTTGTTCCCTCACTAGGATAGATTCGAATGCTCGATCGCAAAGGATGATTAGGATAAAAAAAATAGCAAAGCCAATCACCATAATAAAATTCCATCCTTGACTCGGTCGTATAACAGTTTACCCTCGGCGTCAATAGGAAGGAGGTGTTTCAAGTCGGCATCATGGCCCAAATTTCTGGAAAAATAAAAATTTATATTAAATGCATGAGTTCTCCTTTGACGGCTAATGGTTACAATAATACGAGTAGAAAATCCCCACCTCCCCCATTTTCTTTTTCATCAAAAATTTAAATACATAGAGAATCACTCACGTGTTGATCCAGTCGGAGAAGGCAATTTGCTCCTCAATCCTAACCGAGTGTGTGGTTCCCTCGCTGGAGGCATGCGACATGCCACCCAACGTCTCCACATTTTCCCGCTTGGACACCACCGATTTGAACGTGCTGGATACTTCCTTCGACTTTAGGCCGGCGTATAACTGGGAAAGTTAATATTTAAATCAAATCAAATTGGAGCGCCAACCAAAGAACAAACAAAATGACAGCCGAACATAATACCCACAACCGATTCATTGAAAAAACCATGCAAATACTACGTAGAATCAGTTTGAACTGACTCATTTCCTAGTTTAAAAAAATTAGTAACCATATGAATGTACTGTGATTATCCCCAAGCTGACACGAAAATATAAATCAAGCTTGCTTTATTTAAATCAAAATAGAAATTTGACAGAAACTCATTTAAATACCACTGAATATTATAATTATAAATGTTTACGGAAAATTTTTATGTGAAAACCCATAATACAGAGTAGGAGATTTATTCGTCTCTTTTTAGATAAAAAAAAGATAAATTTATTACACTATCCTCTAGATTTATACAGGTAAGACGGTTGTTCGAAGCTTTGACGTGTAACCAAAAACTAAAATGAGCAATGGCTCCATCCTTACCTGTTCGAATTCTGAAAACGACAGGACACCTTTACTGGCAACGCCTTGCTCCTTGTCGAATTCATCGATCATCTGCCGGACCTTCCACTGGGGTAGCTTGAACCCGCACACTTCCAGAGCATTCTTAAGTTCGGACAGGTCGATGTACCCACTGCCGTCTCTGTCAATCTGCAAATAGAAACGTGAGAAGGGAAGAAAGAAAAAACCCGCAAAATTAGAATTATTATAATTACGTGAGAGATGGACATTGTCCGTGAGACACTTTATATACAGTTTTGGAGCAGGGCCACGAAGCCACAAGGAAGCGGTTTCAGATAATCGCTCATACACAGACAAGGTTATGGCGCATCACAATAATTCCACGACCAAATGGGCTTTGTTTCCTCAATTACGAAAATCGCACCTATGCACGGGGTTATCGCCAATTTCAATTGAATGGCTCGAGAAAGACGCTGTCTGTGCATGACCAGGAGACATTAGGAGTTGCTGCTCCATTTTCCGATCCATTATTTCCAGCGTCCATTGGACGTGCGATTCGAGTTCAATGGTCAACTGTGTATTTAATTTAATATCCGAATGGAAGCGCACCTGACCCACATTAATTGGCCACAGGACATTGAACAGGGGGGCACAATCGGTTTCATTGGAAGTGGGGGGGCAGTCGTCATTAGTGGTCATTATGATGGGGCGACAGGATCACACAATAATGATAATTTAGGGGCAGACGTAGACCTGCTCTGACAGAAGCTCTCGCAACGGCTTCCAAACGCCACAATATTCTTGGTGTTACAAGCTAGCTGTCAAACAAGACAGGTAAGCTGGAGGCAGCAGCCGAATTTGCAACCCACGCTCACATTACAACTAAGTTGAACAAGAGGCAAATAAATAAAAAAAACATGCTGATGAACATTTACAAGACTATAAAACTTCATATTAGTGTCTATAGAAATGAAATTAAGTTACGACAAGAAGCTGCAGTCAGCTGATAAACCCCTCACATTTGAATAGTGTACCACCGCGCCACGAAACACGAAAATAGCGAACATTCCAGTTAACTGTTCAGAATTGTGAAAAAAAACACACACACACACACTCTTATCTACGAAATACACAAATACAAATGCCATTAACTTCAAAATTCCAGACGTCCTAAAACTCGATCCGAACTTGTCAGCCTATTTGTAAACATCATTTGCATACAAAACTACTACAAGTATATATTAATTTAAATATCATCATGGAGACATAATATCATAACAATAAATATTTAAAAAATAATCAATATTTCGTTATGAATTGAAAATAACAATTCACAGGTGGAGACTATAATTCACAGTACTATTCCCATGCAGCCCATGTCGTGCAAGTGATTTGCACCTGTTCAACTCTACTGTAGGCGGGGAGGGGAGAGACTCCGGTAATAAAAAAAACAGGACTATTAAAATTACTGAAAGCGGTTGTAACTCGCAAAAATGCCAATTTTACTCCTTAATTCATTTATAATGGACGAAGTAAAAAAGATTGGTTCCGTGGCCTTGGTTTGACTGACATTAATGGTTCGTTAATGTGTGAGGCCACTTAACTGTGTGTACAACACAACACAATAATAAATGTGCATATTTTAATTAATGGTACGGTGTCCTTTCGAAAAGGAAAATATAATCAGCGTTTGAAATTGGGTGTAAAGCCGAATTTTTTACGTGTATCGCGGAGAGCATTTTTGGCATTCATAGTACAGTGTATAAACATAATGCCCAACAATTGATTGATATATTAGGAAGATACGGAGAGATAAGGGAAATGTACCAATAGGAATGTGTCAAGTTAAGCTATTTGCTATTTTTCATTTAATTAATTTATCTTGACGTCCAAATCACTCTTAAGGACTAGCGAGAATAAAATTTAAATTAAAAAATAGTCATCGACAACATCAAGTAGTATAATACCCATCTCATTTTGCATTCGAAAACGGTTTTGGAAAGAAATTGAAAAACAAAGCTGCATCGGAGAGCGCACTATTATTGCTATGATAACTGCATTTAGGAAATTAAAGAAAAATAGGCACTTGTTGGTTCAGGAAAATTGTCTTTCCTTTCGCCAATTATTTTCACGTAAATGGTATAATTGAAGAGAGGAAAATATTTTGCAATGCAAACATAAAAAAAAGCTAAAACTGTACAACAATTCTCGCGCTCCCACCGACTTCATCAGGATGCTGTAACCACAAATCTCACACATGTTTCAAACGCTCGAATGGCTTGTCTATATTATGCATGTATATGTATGCCTTAGGAGTACGAAAATCAGAGAAGCAAATCATTGCTTTTCATTGGAAAAATCTCATTGAACCGTGGAATACGCAAAAAAAATCGCTTACATACAATAAAAACATGATTTTTTAATTATTGAACAGAGTACAGACGCGTACTGTATGTAGATTATTTTCTAAACAAAATACTTATTTAGATTCACCCCTCTACGAACAAGCATAATGTGTAGTAATATATATATCTATATTAAAAATTATAATTACAACTTCAAAATAAGACAATTTCCGACGTGATATTTTTAATGAAGTCGAGGACTACACTCGATTCGATTAGTTTTGTATAGAGGCTAACCAGTCCGTCATTCTATCGCCAAGAGAAACCGCAAAGTTGAGCACACCTCCGGCCAGAAGAACTCTGAAACTTTTGTATCAAGGAAACGAGGTGCAAACTTCACGATTTGAGAGTTCAGCGTCTGTGTATGAGTCAAAAAAGATCGACAGAGAACGGCCCGACTGGGGGCGTGTGCACACCCCGATTTCCTCAGAAAAAGGAAATTGAAATTCATAAGGCGAAGCGAGAGGCCAATACCACAGGATGAACCGAATCACAAATGGCGGGCGCCGTTCGCATGGAATCGCACCTGACTGAACACCTGTCTACACAATTTGCTTCATGAACGGTTACACATATATTATTTAGCGTAGGAATCGATTTTTTCAGGTTCACTATATGGGATTGACTTGAACTGCTGGAATTCAATTGTTCAGCAGATTGGAATAATAAAAGGTATTTTGGTTATTATTCAATATTTAGCGTTTAGAAGTGAAAAGGTCAAATTCGTTCGCAAACATTACTCCAACAAAATCATCTTCGTATAAATAAAAATCTACGACACGTACTAATAAAATAGAATTAAATAATTGTGAGAAGTCACACTTGGCAGATCCCATGAGTAATCAGGCAAACAATACTAAAATGTGTAATTGGTAAATCTAAATTAAAATTGTGTGCAGTTCGCTTCTCGTCCGGCGCTGCCCTGACAATAAAAACGGCCAACGTCCAAAAAAATATAACTATCCGATACCAATTTAAATATTCCCTCGCCTATTCGCGGGTCGTTAACGCCTAAATCTCAACACATTATACTTGGAAATTAGGTAATTAAAATTCCACCAATTCCCGCTTAAAAATGCATTGTGGTCAACAGAGTCGCATCGCTGATTTTCTGTCTGCTTTTTTTCGGTAAAACGAATTCGGAATTTTTAAGTCTGAAAAGAAACAGGTTGTCAGTGGGGAAGCTGAAAAAACTGAGGCGCGAACGAAAACTACAAGTAGTACTCGTAAGCAGCAAAATACAGTAATTATCACACGTCGGTAGTGCTCGTTCTCCCGCGGGTCAGCGTGAAAGGCCCCCACCATATCCATCATCAAATGCAAGCAGGCAGGTGGTACAAAAACACAAATGGTTCCAGCGTGTGGTAGTGTTGACTCGAGTGGTCAATTTGTTATCCAACTCGGTGAGCTGACAGACAGATGAGCGTGGCCATCTCTCAGCTTTAAAAAAAACAACAGGGCGCATCACCTTACAATGCAAATTGTGAGCTACTCTGTATACGGTAAACACGATCCAGTTTCACTTCTGCATAATCACGGCAAGTGGAGACGTGGCTATTGAACCTGGAAGATTCGAACTTCAGAAAGTAGCTCTCCAATAAGTAACCTCTTTATTTTAAGACGCCTTTCCCCACTCATCCAGGGAAACACTTTTCTCAAGATCAGATCTTTAGCAGAACTTTAAGATGCCGATACAACCAAATAGTGCCTGAAATTTTTTTACATAATGACAAACAATGTCATCTTGATGAGAACAGTTAAAAACCACGTTAAAATTAAGACGGAAAAACCCCCTACTGAATTAACACTTAAATGAACACTGTTCACAGTGTAAAGAAAAGTTTGAATTAGTCTGTACTTAAAATCGTTTGAAAAACGAAGTCGCAGAGACGAAGCGGGGATAAGCTTTTTAAAAAAATGTTTGTTGTGAAGGCGTAACACGTTTCTTGGCTCAAATCTACCCCCAGGGGACAACCAGGCAATTTTGCCTAACCTAGGCTGCCTGAAAAAGGGGTCTTTAAGGTGTCCTGACTGGGGGGAATGCTAGTTTCGAAAAGAAGACCTCAATTATTCATTTTCCATAAGATAATGGTCTTTTCCTTTCATCTTTTTTAAATTATTGAACTCCATCTCATTTTCCCAATAATTTATCACGGGTGTCTGTTCAAAAATGTCCCCGTATTTTCAAACGCCTGCATGATTGCGTCCCCACTCGTACACACGCAATGCATCATTGCTGCGCAGCATTTGATGATGAAGCAAGTGTGGGAAAAGCACACGCGTATTTCACATCACGTATCAATAACCAATCTGGAATTGGCTGGCATAAAGATCCGCTTTAATGGAGCGTGAGTACGACCCGATTCCCGCGACAGCCAATGAATTAGAGAAATATTGTTGGCCAGACGCGCCGGGGGAAGGCGTTTCGAATTGCTGAAGATCTTCTAGATCACCAGGCAGAATTTAATTTTGTTCAAAAGTTTTTTTTATAAACCAAATATTTTGACACAACGAAGAAAGAAATTCCTGGAAATCGAAATGTCAGGAAAAGAACCTGTAAGACTAGAGGAGCAATATGTCAGTCAAATCATTTCGCTAGACAGGAAATCAAGGATAATGTAATTTATAGAGTACAGGAATCACATTCGTTAAGATTGAGTCTCTTGGGTAAAAAATAATGGAGCTTCGTCCACCGATTTGAACTTAAATCAAAAAAATATTCTTTGGAAGAGACATCGCTTAAGATTATACCTGCAAGTAACTTACGATTAAGAGATTTCTTCTACGATTTATTTGGTACATTCATTAAATACGTGGTCGGCGTTTCGCTCGACTTGCGTCCTGCACATGGGTGGTCCCATAAATTTCCATAATTAATAATCAATGTCGTGAGGGCGGTTGTGCAGTGAATCTATCTCATAATCATAAAAAATATCCTATCGAAGCTAACGATCAAAGCGCACGTAACATGTATAATAGACCTTTCATCCCAACTTTCTAAGTACTTACTATATATTCTTTCATTTAATCGTTTTTTCTATACTAGCATTCCGTTGGCTGCAATAATGAGACAATTTTTCACATACATGTTTTGGTACTGAAACATATACGAAAATTGTTTCAGAAAATTAATGAACTAGGAGAGCAAGTATCATAATTTACTAACGCACAAAAGTTATTCAAATCATAATTAATTTTTTTTAAATCTATATTAGAAGGAGCAGCTTTACTAATGAGAATAGGCCCATTCGATGCTAATATAAAAGGCAAATTATAATTAATACTTAAAACAAATTTGAAATGCACATTTTCATTAAAGTTTAAAGCAGTAATAAGAATTAATGTTTATTTCATGGTCTGCAGAATTGAATAAATTTTTTTATCAAATTATTCTATTCGTTGTTTTATCGTTCGCAATGAACAGCCTTATTAAATAGCCGTCATTGAGCAATCAGATCAATTCATGATATTACAACCAATTATATCGACAGACTTCAGTCTGTCTGACATGCAAATTTTACGCTCGCACCTGACTTCCAACGCCCCTAACTTCAATTAACGAATGCCGTTTGAACGAGGTGCCGCCAGGAGTCCAGAACACTAAATTTTAACGATTACTAAATAATTGATTCAACCATGTTGAGCGTGTCGTCTTACACCTGACCAACGCCGGTCAAATTAATGACCAATACGCGTACGTCTGTTGTCTACCTGTACCCCGCATCTGAAATAACCAGATTCTAATGGAGGCGTTATCTCCAGCAGAGCCATCAAAGCGAAACTCAAGATTAAAAATCGCCGTCTCAAATTATTACGGTGAAAATTAACCGCAATAAATAAGCAATTAACCATTATCGCTAGACATTTTTATGCCTACCGATGATTGGTCATAATTGGCTGTAAACAGAGGCGGCGGCGCAGGCAACAGAATAGCAATCGCCATGTGTCGAATAGCTTCTGTACTACAAGAAAGTCAATCAGTAACGCAATATCTATACGAGATTATGCACGATGGTGATAATTATTGCATTGATACGTCGATAGCAGGGAAGCAAGAGTTTAATGGCGTATAACGAATGAGTGCAGCGACAGAAGTTCAGATTTAGAGACATTATCATGACGTTCCAGCACGCCAAAAACTGGACAAATATAAAATTCCATCGATATTTAAAAATTGTTTTGCTATATTAAAACCAGACAAGACAGAGTGGACAAGACGAGACTCTCAATTAACGATCGGAACAAAGGTTTGAAGACGAGACGATATACTCGAGAACGGTCAAGACTCGCCCAACCTCGTTGAAAAATAAAATACTAATGTGTCGAACTCGAAAGGAAACTTAGTTAGCCATAAATTATGAAGACTTTGAGGAAAACACAGCAGCAACAGGCAAACCTATCCATTAAAACTTGACCATCGAGTGTGTGTTTACGGAAGCTTGGCAAAAAGAATGTGCCGTTACTCTTTCTTATGTCATGGCCAACAACATCAGGGCTGCGGCCACCCTATTTATAAAGGTGAGTGTTGACGTCAGCACGTACATTACGTTCAGTGGAAACGTCATCGTATTTGCGAGCATTCCTCGAATACGCCTGCAACCAGCCCCAGCCACAGAAACGTCCTTGGATCAAAATGATCCTCGATTAGTATCGCACTATCAAATACAGTACATGTAGACTGTGCGCTGCCATGTGGCATCTACTGTACACTCCTGAACAGATCGCTATGACTCACGCAACGCGAAGTGTGATAAACGAACATAATCGCTATCTATGCAATTGTTATCCTCGCGAGCCCAGAGAAATTTTCATACATTTCCCCCCAAAAAAACTCGTTAATCGATAGAAACATAGTTTCTTGTTCGAATTTAGCAATTTTCTCAATTGATTGAAACATGTTACATGACATACTTTGTGGGTCGATGTGATCGCTGTCTGAATATCTTTTTTCGCCATATGATTCGACTCGACACTGATTCGAACCCTCAACCATGTGAAAACAAGACGCGCTATCCACGAGACCAATGATAAAGGACAACCACCATACAGCAGTGCCGATTGTTCGTGTTTCATTTCATTTCTCGGGAAGTCGAAATCCTCACTGTGAATAGAAATTTAATTTATAGTATCGGTAATTCGTCTAGTTTCCCCCTACAGTTTGCTTCCAAATGCTCTTGTTCAGTGTCCATGGAGGTAGAGGTCCTCAGGAGCACAGGGGCTTGGTCCACGAATATTCCAACGAATCGGTACAGACGCAGGCCCCCAAAGAGAGCATGCGAAATGTCACAACCTGAGCGCCGCAAGTTCAGGTGAGTCATCCGACGTGCCAGCACCGGAACGCGTGTCCCTCGCGGCAAACACCTGCGCCGTAAACGGGTCGACCGACTGTTTACCAGAGATCATGGAAAATCAATGTTTGCATGAAAAGGGGACTGTTCAGTCAGTGTTCACTCGAACATTTCTGAACCGTCAATTGACTAAGAATCGTTCGTCAAAGATTGTTTTTTAGGAGCTGTTTAGTTATATTTAAGAAGATTTCCAAAGAAATTAAATATCCGCGACCAACACGAGATAAACACAGCAACTGATGGATTGTACT
>JAQGBY010000384.1:0-47111 GCA_034698785.1 Mycogona germanica | reverse complement strand
ACAGACAAACGTACGAACTCAACCCAGACTTTCGTCACTACCCAAGGATTAAAAAAGGAAATTTTTACCGTATCACTAGAGTCATTCAATTCTAAATATTATATCCACGCGGCTTCAAAAATTAGGCTTTATATATTAATTTATACTGCTGTTGACAAGCCGTGTCTCTGGGGAATTACTATTTCTACAAAAGGCTCTTGAGTAGTTCGTTTTCTTGATAACATCCAGCTTTTTATCCACAGTGGGCGGTTTGCTAAAAAATTATTGACTTTTAAAATATTTGCACCTGCAGTATGTTGGAAGTTAAATATTTTTGGGATGTTTAGAAAAATATGTATCCCCTATCTAGATTAATGTATGAAAGATTAAGGGAATTTTGAATTGTCTTTATCACACCATGTCCACACTCAGTGTCACTTAATATTGAAATAGCTCATCATTAAAAAGTTTATGTATCGATTTTATCAAACAATTAGAACAGGAAATGTTTCACCTTAGTAAAGAAAATATATTAAATTGTTATTAGCCCAGGTCAAGTGCGACTCGTCGTAGCCCAGTTGGTATTGCGACTGACTGACTCGGCGGTCCCGGGCTCTCGATTATTCGATCCCGGGGTACTAGGGAAAATGTGACCCTCACATAGTGCCTAAGCACCATGAGGGGTACTGAAAATCCTGTAGTAATAGTAGCAGTAATATTTTTTTTGAATTCACTGTTGTCAGCCGCACTACAGGCGTAACGTACCCCTCAAGGTGCTTAAGCACTATGCGTGGGGCACGCCCAGTACCTCGGGATCGAAATTTTCGAGAGCCCGCGCCGGAAATGGAACCTGGGACCGCCTAGCCACAGTTAGCTACAGTTATACTAACACTACAGTGAATTGTAATTTAAAAAAATTGAACTTTAGATTGACTGAAGCTAAGCGAATGCTATTAAGCGTTTATAGATTTCTGAAGTCCGTTAGATGTTTACCTGTGTCCACCATTCATTTACAACAAACAAACAACACAAACAAAAAATTCATTTAATATACACAAACAAAAAAAAAAATATCTATCCAGGACCAAAAATCGATATCTGTACCGAGTGTCACATCACACAGAGTTAACACACATCACACAGTTTGCGAATAACGCGTATTCTGCGGTCTTTACGAGAGCGCAGGTGACGCTTTTCCATGTAATCAATTTACAACTGTGCCAAAATTTACACATACCCGGTTAAATTCAAAAATCACACATTTCGGCAGCATTTCACATTATGATGCACCAAAGCTTTTCATTTTTTGGTTTCGTATGATTTTATAAATATTGTGTTTTTGTGATTGATTTTTATTTCACTCGTGATCACGACCAGTTAGTTGCCCTTCAATTCTAAATTTTGGTTTGCCTGCAGCCGGATGAGGACGCCGATTACAACGATGACGATCAGATAGACGACGACGATGAACCCGCGGAACCGGAAGAGCATAATAGCGAGCTTCCGTCGCCGCCACTGCCGCCAGCCTACGTTCGCGAGATCAGCTCCAATAGTGAGAACGCCAGCGACATCGGCGAGGATAAGTTACTGATAAGGTAATGAATGGTAATTGAAGCGCGGCGCTCGAAGCAGTTCATCGTCGACTGTCCGTCACATTGTCGTCGCGAACAACAGATCGTCCCGCCGCCCTACAAAACGTAAGGTGACGACTCTCTGTACCTGTACAGCGTGCACCCATGGGGCGCAACGCGTGACGTCACTGTCCACCATCGTTTCATCCCACTGCAATAGTATAAATTGTTACGCTTATTGTTGTACGATATACGGCGGTGAATATAGAGCAAAGCGTATTCACCGCACTTTTGTTTTGACCACCGAGCAGATGGTGCGAACAATTTTTGTAGAAAGTCAAACGAAATTTTTAGTGTATGTCATAGGCGTTTTTAATTTTTTTTTCCTCGCGCATGTTACGAAAGTGCGCTTGACCGAATAAGTTATGCAGTATATATTTGCTCAGCTTTTACCTTTTACTCATATTGGCGACTCGAGACGTTCTATTTCTAAAGCTTCCATCGCCAGTAGCGACGGGTAGTTAAACTTTCTAGTTCTGATAGTTCCAGATGACTAAGTTTCTGTCTTCTAAACCTGGCAATTAAATTAGAAAAATTAGAAACTTTTCTAACAGGAATCCTTACAAATTCCTATGTAGTAAAAGTTGGTAATGACTAATTGTATGTAACCACATTTTGAAACATAACACAGATCTTTACCGTCACTGTAAGGCTTCCGATTGGTGACCTTTGACGAGCTATTAACTTCTCTGGTCGTCAATAATATCGTTGGATAAAAGTTTCCTATATAGCTGTAATGTGCCTCCTTTTTTAAAGTTTAAGATAGTTTCAATATTGTGCGTCAACATCTCTTGTGTTTTAGAGTAATTGTCGTTGGATGCCGAAATTGTATGCAACAAATTCGGAGTGCATCTACGATAACTGTCTTTTATGTGCTTTGTAGAACCTTGCTGACATTTCTACCATATATAACTGTCGTACATTATACATGTACATTATTGTTTCTCTGACATTATATTACTTGTTTTTTAAACAAGTTAGTTGGTCGCAACTTAAAATTTGTTTCCGATTTTGACGAAATCTGCGATCGGATATATTTTGAATTTGCAATGTGAAATGCAATTGCAAAGCGAAATTTCGTTTGGTCTTAGACTTCTATTTTTATTTTTATTTATTTTGCTGTTCACGAATTATTTTTAATTTTTCACCAATTATTAATTTGTGGAACTTTTTTCTTTAAATACACGTAATTGCTTATTTTTTTATTCAGGTCACACGGTATTATGTGAAATGAGTCTGCGTTTAAAAATACGCCTTTATTATTTTGTGTATTACAAATTTATATTACGTAATGTAATATTACGTGTTTACCTTTAAACGTTTACTCGGGGGAAAAAACGAAATTTCCAATTATTGTTTATCCGTTTCTGCCCATGTTGTAATAACATGCAAATTGACCATTTCATTTTAGTTTCAGCGGGATTTTATTTTTTGTTTTTTGTTTCAGAACAGCTGTTCCAATTTAAATTGGTTGATTGTTGGGAGGTTTGGATAAGTAGTTGTAAACTTCTGAAGTCATTAAATTTGTAACTCTTCACATTATTTGACCGAATTATTGTGCTATTTAAATCTGTTTTAGGAGCGCCATCTCTCAGAATATTTGAATCATTTTTCATTAAAAGAACCATTTCTCTTTAGATTAATTTGCGAAGAAATATGTAATGGGGTCAATATTGGCATAAATTTCGTGTCCACATTTCATATTTTTTGTCAAAATTTATCTAAAATATATTTAGTCTGTAAAAGTACTGTGATTCATTGTTAGATTTTTGCTACATCTTTATAAATCTAACAGTATTCTTGTCAACCATGTTATTCTGACTGATGTTTATACCGAACCAGTTAAGACGTTCATTTTGCGTTGTTGATGGTAATCGTTCACCAAACACTTTTTTAAGTTGTCGTAAGTCTCAAACAACATTTAGCAGTTCTAAAAGAAATACACAATACAAAATCCATGACTATAGTAGACTAGGCTAGAGAACTGACCCGCGGGACCACAGATAACTTGAAACAACCACTTACAACGCCATCGTTTTAAAGAACTGTTCAGTCTAAAAGGTTGGCAACAGTCGCAGTGTGGATGAGGAATCTTTGATACGTGAGGAATCCAAGACAGCTCTGGCAAAATACTAAATAATAAGAAATTCGAAATAAAAATCTCAGGATTTCGCGAATTTCAAACCTAAATTAAAACACTACTGTCAGATTCTAACAACCAACCGAAGAAATTATCAACTACAATTATCCCACATCTCACCCCACTATCTCTGTGATCTCCGAAAACCATACACGTTCTGAAATACGAACAATCCAACCAATTTAATTGTTCGAATTATTTCAGCTACAAAATGCAAATAATAAATTCATTACTTCTATGATGTTCGACCATGTATACATAGTAGTGAGAGGTTCTGGATTCCCCACCTATCAAATTTACATGCAGTCTTCATTCAGTCATTTTTTTAGTCTATTTATAAGTGTATACAGTAGATTGGTTATAGTATTGTGCCTAGCAATGTTTTTCCAACCATGTTAATTGGTGTTACTATTTAGTGGTGCTTTCGGTAGTTCTCATAGGGGGCACGACCTTCTGCAAATAGTTACTCCCATGAAAAATATTCTCGACCGAAACTTTTCGAAAGAGCAATGAATTTAAGCATTTATGCCCGAGCAAGTGCCTCAAAACCAAATGCTTGTTCATCTGACTGTATTTAGTAGCCCAACTTCGATTTCTTATGTTTAAAAAAAGTTATATCCATCCTGCTCGAATTTATTCCTTAAATGTGGTTAACACGTTAGATACCTTATGGTTTTCTGAATAATTTTCTCCTTTGGCTTTCTCCGCGAAACGAACGTAAGGTAATTTGTTTAAGACTGAAATTTATTTCCTGTTGATTAAATTTAAAATATGGGTCCATATGGCGTTAGTGCCTTCACCAATAACGCTGACAAGCTCAAAATAATTTTGAAAAATTCGTCGAGTGACCTTATAGTACATACATGTGTGTTTTATCAATTTTAAAATTTAGGAAAGGTTGTAGACCCTTCGCTCCAGTATTTTCTTCTCATAATACTCCTAGGAATTAATTGAATGTTTTTTCTTAGTGAAATCCTTATTCAAAATTTATACTATTTCTGAAAACGATGATGACGACGCAAATTCTTTAATCTCAGTCTTGAATTTTACAGAATCTTCGTGCGCCTGCCGAAATTGCTGTTACATTTGTAGCGACGCCGAATATTCGTAATATGTTATTTTTCAATCATTAAACGAAATCAATGTTCGACGTCTGACTTAATCGTATCCAAACAAATTTGAGATAAAGCATGGAGTTCAGTGATTCTCGTTCTGATTTGCCATATGTTATCCACATTCTTAATTACAAAGTGTGAATGTGGGGTCTCTGATTGTAATCAATTATTGTCCAACCAGACCGGAATATGAACCCGGAGCCTGGGAGTAAAATATAATATCTGAATCGATTTGGTATAGTTTTCAGAAAGTTTTCAGAAAAAAATTGTGAAAACTGAATGCACTGATTGACGATCGGTTTTACCTTCTAAATTGAAATGCATGTTTCTCTGCCATCATCATGCCTGCTTGTTATCCTGTAAGCTGATGATGTAACAATTAAGTTTTGACCCCTGAATGGCTTGTGAACTAAATGCCATCCTGCAATATTCCTGACAATGATGTGTTTGTCATGAGTTGTATAAGTTCACTTTGATTGGTGAGCCTTCACACTAGATACAAAGACACAAATCGTTTTACATTAAAAAATGTACAGAACTAACTTGTTAGACCGGTTCCCCTGTCCTGTACGAAACAGCTTCTTGATTTAGGATGTTTTTCGTGACTCAAATGATTCATCGTATTTGAACAAACTTTGTTTGCAAAATGTATGTTCAATGAATCATTCAAATATGATTTCAAATTTATAATATTTTGAATTTGTACCATGAGGGGTACAGAACGCCTGTAGTGCGGTTGACTACAGTAGATTGGAAAAAAATAATCCATTATTGCCGTGCATACTCATTTAAAAAAAGGAATGTAACATTATAAACATCTTAAAATTAAGAAGTTGTGTCAAAATATTCAGGTGTTCAGAATACGGTTTTTCATAAGTCCATGAAACAAAGTTCAATAATGCTGTTGTAAAATTAAGCCGTGTACCTTCGTCGCTAGTAAGAATGTCGCTTTCGTCTTGTTTGGGAGGATTTTTCAAAGTGCGAACGAAATACGAGTAGAACCCTTTTTCAAACATTACACATCTCCAGGTATTACCAAAGTTGAACTAACGTGTTCGATAAACACGTTCTTGTACAGTATGCCATAATTGTCATCATGCAGGACCAGCGTCTGTTCATTTGACAAAATGTGCTATAAAAATTGATGTTTTTATATTGCCCTACTTAGTCGTATTTGGTGGCAATAAATTTGGTAGCAAATGCAAATGTGTGTGTAAGCAGAATTATTCCTTCTTCTATCTTTCAACTTTTATAGCTAATAAAACTAACACGCGAGATGAATAAACCAATATTTGATCATTATAAAATAGACATTCTACGTAGCACACAATAGTAATGCCAAGTAGGTAAACAAGTCATTTTAATGTAATTATTTTTCAAAATTGGGACGAAATCCATCGTGCGTAACATTTACATGAGATAATAGAACATGCAACGTTAATGTGAAACATAAACGAAAATCAAAATCAGTAGAATAGGGCGGCCGGTGCTGTCCCGGGCACAACTCTTAATTGAAAACGAAAATACTCGTTTACTTTGAACTTTTTCCGAAGTTTCATCTCAATGGATAGTTTACCAATAACGTTGAGATTCTTGAAAACAACACGCGATGCTATTTATATGCTGAGAAGGCGCGTCAAAATTTGTAAGAAACGTCATGATTTACTGTCCTTTCGAGCTACAACTAGAAAAAGTTAAGAGATGGTTTAATGGTTTCGAACATAGTTGAACGATTGTACAGCGTAAAACGCATAGTTCATATGTACATTCCGAATTAGCATGAAATGTACAGAATATTTAGTTATATTCGAACGTGTATCTGTCCCGGCGTACATGGCCCGTCGCACCTGCAAATTATATTTATTCTAATTTTATTTGTAGAAATGAAAGCGGCAATTAAAGTAATGTTTTGGTCATCACATGTGTTTAGTAATAAGGTTTTTAAGAGTAATTTAGAAATGGATTCTCGTTCATTGCGCAGGAAATGTCGCACGACTTGTAGCAGCTGTATCCACTGTTTGTCTTTCGTCCACCGCCGAGTGTAAATCCATTTTTCTAACGGACTGCCTGAACAATTTTCGGCTAGCAGTTGTAGCATTTTGTTTGTGCGCGCTTAAATTGGAGTAGGTTTTGTCCGATTGAGTCTTCATATGTCTTTTTTCCTGATGCGACTAGAAAACTCTTTTTAATCTACTCATCATTTGTTGTGGTAGTATTTTTTGTGGCTTTATATGGTAAGTGCGATAGCCACAATAATATTATTTTGAATTCATAGGAAAAATTCAATAAACCACGCTATAGCGCGTGTACAAAAAATCAACTTACGCTGTCATTTGTCTTCAGAAAATGCAACACGCCTTAAGGAGTTGTTGAATTTTTCTTAAATTTTTTTGTATTTAAGTTCATCTGTCATAAATTTTTCATTAAATAAATAAAGCGCGTTTAATTAGTATAGGCGTATTGGTTACGAGCCGTTATTCTATGTTTTCAGCTCAGCCACATATATTTTCTATCACCGGTGATTCGTCACTGAATTAGTGCGATAACTGATAGCGTTAGAAAAGATTAAAGGCTGTGAGGAAGATTGTCGCTCTATCGTTATCGCCAGAATTCTCGATTAATAGTTACGTAACCTACATACATTATATGATTCCGAAGTCCATGAAAGGTGTTTTCAAACTCGTCAAATGCTGGAGCTATGGTTAGAAGCACCTTCGTCCGAGATATTCTCGTCGTTCTGTGTTTCATTTTAAAGGTAAGAATCTGACCACTTTGTAAACATATATTATTATTTTTAGAGTGATTATTAATCACGCTAAGTTGTTGGAACCAACTTCAACGTTAAAAATCGCCTTTTTCCGAAATAGACAGCAGAAGTCCTTTCTCCCGTTTGTACATTAAACAGCGAAAAGAGAAAGACGACGAAAGCAAGACTATGTGAAGACTAAAACTTTTCGCAAATATAGATTATAATTTATTCCATCGTGAGTTTAACACAACGCCCTTTAATGCATCGTTGCCCTGTATCGACCTTGAACCTTTTCCTCGTACCTCGATCCCTGTTTACCCATTTTGTTAACAGTTACATTGAAATAATCGTTAATTAAATATGCACATCGTACCAATCGTAGGGATAATAAATATATTATAATAAATGTAATCAATCCATTACTCCATGTAGCGCCATTATTAAAAATATAAATTTTAGTAGGCCATTTCTTATGTTTTAAATAATATACAGTATACAGGGTGAGTACTAAAAACTGACCCGATTCAAATTCAATATACTAAAACGTTTGTGAAATAAATAAAATGTATTATTTTATAAACCTTGATCAAGATCTTCCTTTTTTAAATGCCCTCGAGCACGTGCAACTCCGTGACGTCATCATTCGAATTATTCAGATCCCAAATTTGCGTTCACAGAATAAGAGCGAATCGCGATTTGGTTTTTACGTAAAACGAAACATTTCAGTACCAGGTCATTGCTGAAAGAATTTCCGGATAACAACTGGATGATAGGTGGCCTAAAAAATCTCCTGCGCGAAATGTATGAATGTGTATGTGCCGATCGATGTCATGAAAGCGGAAGGCCAAAAGCGAAAACTGCGCACACTGTTCAGTTCCTTTCTGGTATTTAACTATTTGTGATAAGCCAAGTTCACCCACAATTTTACTTGAGCTAACAGACATTGCAAAGAGTTTGCAAATTTCATTGTTTCTTGTCCAAAACATAATCGAACAAGACCTGAAACATTAATGTTTAAAGAACCGGAAAGCTAATAAACTAACTGAAAGCAATAATTAAAAAGGCGCAACAGCTCACTGTGCTGCGAGCGTATATTGAAACAGTTGATTTTGTAATGTGTGAAAAGATGAATTCACATTCCACAACTGCTTTGGCCTCGCAACAGTTCTGATTTGAATCCAGAGTATTTTGAATAATAGTGGTCCAGAAATTCTACCAAAATCAGGTTGGTGACTTGGGGCGATCTCGCTCAAGCAGTCAAGTTGGTATTGATGCATGGCGAAATCGTCTCTGTGCATGCAATTCAAAGCAAAAAGATATACCTTTAAACAACTTTAAAAAACTGTAATAGTCATTTTGTTTGATCACTTTTCATTCATGTCATTAGTTTCTGTTAAATTTTAACGTTTTAAAGAGTAATTTTGAATCGGCTACTTTTTTTTAATGCAACCAGGGTGTTCTTTCCCGACGAATCTTCGGCGCCCTGTGATTGGCTGATTTGGCGACATTTGCCAACTTCGCTCGAAATGTCGCCAAATCAGCCGATCACAGGGCGCCGAAGATTTCGTCGGGAAACGAGACACAGGTATCGCGTTTCGCTCTTGTATTACGAGCGTCATTTTGAACATTAATAATTCGAATGACGTCGTCACGGAATTGCACGTGCTCATGGGCAATTAAGAGGGAGGTCTTGCCAAAATGTATGCTAAATGTCATTCCTAACCTAGCTATTTATAAAATGTCATTCCATTTCACAAACTTTTTCATATTTTAATTTTGAATTTGAATCGAGTCTGTTTCTTAGTACTCAACCGGTATTGTTAAATTTTTAATGTGCTCGCTTGTAAAGTTTTTTTTAATTACTTCAAATAGATGAACAAACGCAACCAAATGTTTCTTACAGGTGAATGCTCAATATGGCATCCTATCCATCGATCATGACGGTGACCTCACAAATTTGTGCGCTCGCTACGTCATACCTGGACGTCCATTGGCTACGACTTGGGAAGATGCGGTAAGTTTAATAGAAATAAAAAATGTGGACGCATCTACATTTTTATGTACTCCTCTAGGATTAATAGTCTGAAAGAGAAATAAAATTATGACCGTGACAAAATAATGTGTATCTAGTATATAATCATGTGTTGCAGTGTGGTTTTAAAAAAGGCGCTCTATATATTTTATCATAACTTTTGAAATATTTTTTAATTTCTTGACATTTTGTGCATGGTGACCTAGATACACTGTTTTGATTTTCCAATGGTAGCACGTGAATGGCATTCGAATGTGTTCAGTGCCAATTTTAATTTTCCGGCGAAGCTTAAAATTAAAGCAAATGCTTAAAACGCCGAACGCGTTATCTCGAGAAATAAGCAAAATCAAGAACTCAAATAAATGGCGCTCAATCAAGAATATTGACAATGGTATATTGTGGAAAACATCGATCCCTGTGCTAGACGATTTTTAAAAGAGTTTCCAGAGTAAATATGTTCGAGGAGTGATCCCATAATGCACTCCAAAAAGAACTCTTAATTTTAAGAATTTTTTTTCCAAAAGCCGGATAACTCTTTTCATGATTTTCGCAACATTATTCTTAGCTTTTGGACAAAATTGAGCTAATGCAACGACAGAAAAGATCGTTTAATAATTTTTGAACAGCATTTTAAAATTGAATTAGTACTGGTTTTTACCATTTGTATATTCACGTTACTGTTTTCTCGTTTCAGGAACTCATTCCTTTCACTGATCTTTCGGGATTCAGTGGGTGCAAAGAAATCTCAGAATTGGACAATGTTCGTGGCTCTATTGTCGCCGTCAACCGTTTCAACTGTTCGGTTTTCATGAAAGCCTACATTGTTCAGCACCATGGGGCCTACGGCATTGCCGTCATCACGCCAACTCTAGACACTGCAAGTTAACAAAACATTTGCCAACGAGGTTTAAGGGTAGATGTCATGAGCATCAGCATTGTACTTCATGAGTTCATGTTAGACTGTGAGACCTGCGCGTGTGTTTATATTAATTAGACAACCGCAGAGAATTATACATTGTGAGAACTTATGTTTTCTTCGGGAATGCTGACGGCTTGCAATCTAAAACATTAAATGTCAATTGGCTAATGAAAAACATCAAAAAGATCATGAAGCGGTAGTGTTTTCAATATTTAATTTTAACCAATTGTTTTGTACAGAACCTTCCAACAGCAGAGAAACTGCAGCAGTACAACATCACAATACCATTTTTAGTACTATCCGAAGAATCCATCGGCGAGATACAGGTACCTTGTGAATTCAATTTCGAGATTCGTGATAAATTTTGTTTGAAATTTTCCAAGATTTATTGTGGTTAAGGTTATTATTTTGCTTATAATATGTTACGCTTTTACTGAGTATAGCTATCCAACTTCAGACAGAATCTTGTCAACACTAACATTTTGGTGAAACCGTTTATTCCGGCGGACAAGTTCTATTTCGACTTCTCGTTTCTCTTCATGTGGCTCATCGCCGTTTCGACGGTGACATTGGGCGCGTTCTGGACTGAGGAAAGCAGAAATAAAGTGTAAGGTTCGAATGTTTTTCTCACTTTATTTTACACTCATTCAACCCAGGTTGAGGCTCTTCGTAAGTGTCTGAATTCATGATGATTTCCCCAATGACGAAGCGCATCTCAAAATAACGCGCATCGGCCATTCAACGTGAATCCGTTGAAACCATTTCGCCCTAGTTCCAACATTTTTGTGAGATATTCGCAAATTTTCTAATAATAAATGCGAACAGATTAGAAATTTCAAATAATAAATGCAAAAAATAGATCTCAGAGCAGATATCTGTGTTTGAAATGACCACCACTAATGCACCATGAACTTATTCGTCTTGGGTAAACAGTGCCACATATAAGTGTTTGACCTGGCGGGAGGAGATGAGCGAACAAAATGCCTCTGAGATGGTGCCATTAGCAAACACCACAGATGACCCCGACGAAGAGGTGGAGCTGTTCTGGAACACAGCCGCATTTCGCCATGAATCAGTGATGCGCCGAAAGAATGCTCCCACTATGGAGACCGGATTGATGAGTACTTCCGCCACCATCACCGCCATCACCACCACCGAAGATGGGTACGGTGATTTGGACAATAGAGATGCCAGTACTGAAAGCCTCGATATCGCCGTAGTCGATATCGATAGTCGCCTGACAGATGACGGTGACGTCAACGTTCATCAGCCGTCGGAAAGCCAGTCGCCGAATATGACGAACTCTGATTCTCCGATAAAGTTATCGTCCAAATTTGTGCAATATCTTAACCGATCGCTGCCGTATATTATCTTTATGGTGACTCTTACAGGCCAGGTGCTTCTTATGTACTACTTCTTCGACTACATGGGTAAGAAATAGAAGTTGAAGGTTCGGTTTATATACATCTCTCGAAAATCAAACCGAATATTTTTTAATAAAATCAGTTTTGTCTTATCTCGCAATATAATGAATCTTGTAAAATGTGCACGCTAAAAGTGTGTATAGTTAATACAAATTTACTTATAATTTTTTATCATTTATTTTGCTTTTCAAACTATTAATTTCGATGAACTCCTGTATTCTAATTTCATTTTCTTTATCCAGTCTATTACGCCATTTTTTGGTTTTGTTTGTCATCCGCTCTTGGATTTTATTGGTGCTTTAGTCCATTCATCAATCACTTTTCGTGTGGATTTTTAAGGTGTGTTAATAAAAAATGTATAGTTTAATAAAATAATATGATTGTGTGTATCAACCATGTTTTTTTAATAGTTAAAATGGATGAGATCGGGACACCGTCGAAATAAAAGAACGAACTGAGTGGCGAGCACCAATTTTAATAATATTTCTATTATTTATTTAATTCGTAAGTGTATATCACTACATGAGTTTCCGTACCTCTCTTGGTGCTTAGGCATTATGTGAGGGACACATTTTCACCAGTACCCAGGGATCGAATAATTGAGAGCCCGCGTCGGGAATCGAACCCAGGACTGCCGAGTCAGTCAGTCGCTAAACCAATTGGGCTACGACGAGTTGCAAATATGATTTATGATGATATTATTATACTTAGAGCTCGCCACTCAGTTCGTCATTATTTTTCGACGCTCTCTCGATTTCATCCTTTCAAATTATTAAATTTCCAAGACGTCCTATCATATTCTTTCTTATATGTTTCTTATGCTTTCTGTTTTTAAATTATTGATTATATTACAAAATTACGTGCAATCTTGGATAATCTAAAATCAAAGCCTGTTTAATTTAAAATAAGAATTACTAAATATACCTATGTGGGAAAAATATATGAAGTTCAAACGATTAATATATCAATTATTTTGTTTTTCAGTGTGAAATTGTTTTGCAACTTGAATGTCTTCCAAGTCGCGTGGCTGTCTTTCTGCATTTTTCTTCCGGCCTTATGGTGCGCATTTCGTCATGGTAGGTAAGTGTAAACTGAAACTAGTGACTGAAATAGAAACTGAAAGTGTGAATAGTTTATGGCATTAATATTTTATGAGAGGGGATACCTCACAGCACAGACATTATCTAATTTTTTATCACCAAACGCTGAGGTCATTTGAAATGGTTCACCAAAATGTGATCAAAAAGTCCAACGAGAATGTGTAATTGTGAGATGTGCTTGTAAATATACTGATCTGTAATATAAGATTATAAAAATAATTTTAGAATTATTGATTATTGTAAATGAGCTCATTTTGATCGCTCACGCTGGCTGCACTACTTTTTTCATTCCATCGAGGTTGACGGAACAGTGGAAAACTAGTAAACGACGGCGTCACTACAAACATCATAAAAATTACTTCTTGTTTTATTTGTCATTCAGTTTTAAAGTTAGCCTGAGTTTTTTTTAACGTGGCGCTCACAAAAAAATATTATGACTAAATGTACCATCTGTGGGACCTGTGTGATTGATTGTGTGGTGCTTATGCGCTTGGGGATGTTTCATCCAGTGTCTCTTATTGGTAACATTTTAGTGGTAATTTCAAAAACGGAATCTGAACAGAAACTTGTTAAACCAGATAAATTGATTCTGAAAGGTTCGTGTAACTTGAATGTTTTCCAGGAGGAATATTTTGTTTTTTCGTGATTCGTTAGCCTGAAAAGGAGGCCAGCAAACAGGATGACAAATGCAATTTGATCTCAATATTTGTTTTACGCATACATTTTAAAACAATCGTTATTCCGGTTCAAATGTTTACCTTTTGAACGTCAAATGGGAGACGCCTTCATCTCTCATTTAGTTAAACAAATGAACTGAATTGTTGCACAACCACTACGACTAAGAAAATTCAGCGAATTATGACATTCATCGAATCGAAAGTTCAACGAATAGTGGTAGTCGACTTGTTAAACAAATGGGAAGAATATGTCGGGGTTCATATAATTATTGATTTATCAATTGATTACAATTACAATATGTACCCACAAGCAGCCCTGGATGGGGCCTATGGCGGGGGTCAAACGACCAGTTAAGGACAAAGGTGTGGTTGTCCTATCCTTACAGGCTCTATGATTGCTCTATTATCTTGATTGGCAACTGATTGCGAATACACCGTGGTTCAATAGTCAAAATCAATTAATATATATTTTTAATAGATGCACTACCTCGATACGTGTTATTTCTGTTAAGAAATTCTGGCTCATTTTAATGGATTATTGAACTTTGCTATTTACCAATTGGTCATCATAAATTATCTGATGTCGCCAATTATGATTTAGTGACATAGTCCGTTAAACTTGAGCAATAAACATCATACAAAATATGACATATTCGAGTGTTGCGCAGCCATAGCTTTATGATTGCGCTGCTATCTCTTAATGTGTATTTATTTATGTGCAAATTAGCAAGAGGGTACTTCGTTTGCTAATAGAATTTCATATCATGTTTAGTGGCTATTTTTGTAGATTTGAATAATTCTATTCAAATGTAATTTATGCAATTTCATTGAGCTTTTCTGGAATGTTGAATTTCATTGTTGCCGAAGAGATACGTGGAAGGATCAAAACGAAATGACGCCTAGTATATATGGGTTTTTATTTTAAGAATGGAACATCTCAGAAAAAAACGAAAATATACATTCGAAAGATAATTTAAATGTCTACTTTTCTTTATAATTGTCATTGACATTGATGTATTTGTACCAACTCGATACTAGTTTTTCGATCCCACTGTCTAGCGTCGAAGAAATCGTTTGGTTGAATACGACTTCTTTTATGACGACAATGACGAACTTCATTTTTGAAATCGTCTTCATCCCACGTTCATATAATTTGGATTATATTTGTACACGTAAAATGAAATCTTACAGTCATTGAACCTAATTGGTTATTGTAAATATATAGATACGCTTGGTTGCTTCAAGACTTTTTGGGGATGTCAGCCTGCGTTGCGTTCATTGGTTGGAAAAGGATCGCCACATTAAAAGTAAGTTGAAAAATAATAACTCTGAATAATGTAGAATAATGCCAATACATTTTTTAAAATAAACTAACGATTTTATTCGCCTCTTGTTCTCTTAGTATACTACAATAGTTTTGACGTTTTTCTTTTTTTACGATGTGTTTCTCGTGTTTATTACTCCGCTGTTCACTTCCGTGAGTATACCGTTAGCAAAATTGTTATTTTTTAATTTTTCTGGCGCATGTTTTCTTGACGTAATTTTTCTTATTTTTTCCAGGACGGAGTCAGCGTCATGGAAAAGATGGTAATTGGTGGTAGCGATGTGAAATACCACATTCAAAAGGAAGAGGTAATTGTTTTGGATTCAATAATTTTCTTGTTTCTTGATCTATTGTGGAAATGAGAAGTGCACCGACTTCCCATCTTCCTATAAGGATACGCAGACGTATATTAAATTTCACTTTATAAATTTGTTTGTCATTAATAACAAAATTCAGAACACAAAACCAAATTTAATTGTGTATCAGGTTTTAGTTGATTTCCCGTGGCCCTGCCCGTTCTCAAAATGAGGTTTATCCTTTTCCTTTAGGCGCCAAGTGTGTTCAAAATTCCATTTGTTTCTAAAAATCCGTTGGTGTATTGCGCCAGTAAGGGCTACTACATTCTAGGATTTGGCGACGTCATTATACCAGGTATATACATGTACATATTTGCGTTGACGCAGACGTGACCTTGTTTAGTGTTTTGTTCGCAACTGACATATGTGGGATACTGTATGAACATATTCGGGTCACGAGAAACGTCTTGGGGTAGGCGACATGAACACCTCTAAAATATGAACGGTAACCCAGGTATTCGAATGATAAATTTTAAACTTTCAAGACATGAAGGGTACGTATTTTGATAATTTCATAGTAAGGAAATTTTTAGTTTCTATATATGTGTTTTAATTTATTGCGCTCATATTTCAAAAATAACATTTATTGGTTCTAGATAATGTATATGTGTAATTATAGTTTTTCTCGTCGAGCCTATCGAGTAAGTGTTTTTAATTAAAGAAAATAAAGTTCAGTTTAATAAAGTAAGGAGGGGTTGTTTTAGTAATGCGGCTAATTAGGAAGCTTGATATAAAAACGTGATACCTTGAAAAGTGATTAAAATTTATTTGAGATTGACATTTTTCTACCTTATTATTTTTTAAGGATAGAGTACAGAAAGTCAATACTTGTCTTTAATTAATCTTATCATTATAGGATTGCTATTTGGATGTTGCCATGATTTTGCCGCCAAGGTTAGAGCTCGAAATGTTTACATGCCAGTTGTGATTGCAGGTACTCTTGAGATGAAGGAATAGCGTTACAATTGGTATTTTTTTAATGAATCGATTGCATTTTGATTAAACGAATTATCAAATTTTTTAGTATATCACCAAAACTCTACGTTTTCTATCTACAAATATTTGGCTAAAACAATGGCTATTACCACTCCCCCTCTCGATGGTAATCCTGTCAAAAATCAAAAATTTGTTATCATCCGAATACGCTCAATTGGGATTGTCACTTCCATCGATACAAATAAATTAATGGAACTCTGATATATGGTCGTTTAATTTCGTAAACGAACAGATTATATTTCACCTCACCCCACCGAAACTACATTTTGGGGAGCGTTTGGCCAGCGACTAAAATAGTACTTTCCGAGTCCTACCATAGCATCGCCGTTGAAACTGGTTCACAGCAGCCAAACGACAAACATATTTGTATCACTGAATGTGAATTAATTACAGGGTATACATTAATTTAAATATGAGTTTTGATCATCCAAATCCATCATGGACTTCGCGAATGCTTCG
This sequence comes from Mycogona germanica, assembly GCA_034698785.1. Classification (NCBI taxonomy): domain Eukaryota; kingdom Metazoa; phylum Arthropoda; class Diplopoda; order Chordeumatida; family Chordeumatidae; genus Mycogona; species Mycogona germanica. The sequence continues at coordinate 30,210 of JAQGBY010000384.1, read as the reverse complement.
CCTTGTGTGTGACGACACCACTTCCGTCACACACGCACTTCACGTGGCCCATTGTAGTTTTATTTTGGGAAAATACACTCTCAAATAAACATTTAATTTACAAAGTCAAACAATTTGCACCGATTCTAGGTTACGGCTGCGGATTGATTCTTACGGGCATCGCTGTATACGTGTCCATGGAGCCCCAACCAGCTTTGTTCTATTTGGTTCCCTGCAGTCTAATCGTTGTGATGATAACCAGCGCTCTTCGTAAAGAGTTCAAGTATTTCTGGACAGGAAATGTGAAGGTGTGTGTGTGCATGTGCGATCAATGAAGATGTTACACTAATTGTGAATCATTAACTCTAATTGCGAATAACATCGACCCTAATTAAAATGTTTATTTCAGGATGACTCCAACTTTCGGTATAAAAATGTCGTTAAAGAGTGGCCACAAACGAGTGAAACATAACCATCGAAAAATGCGTTAAGTAGTTTTAAATCAGAAGTTCGTTGGGAATTGGCTCAACTCACATGAAAAGAATAAAGCATTCACTGATGCTTGGTGTATGCACGCCCTTATGTGGATTTGCCAAGATTGATACAATGATGTAAATTTTAATTTGATTTTTTATTTCTCGTAAACACAAACTTGTATGTATTGATAATAAATTGAAAATATCACATTGGGGAGATGTGTAAAACAATTGATGTCGCATGGAAGAACAGAAAGAGATGAAAACAGTGACATTTTCTGTCAGATAATCTTGAAACGAGCCCAAGATTAGTTTTGTCGTGCATTAATTAGCATCGACGTTGAAAATATGTTGCAGCGCTGGAGAAAAAAAAGCTAGGTCACCACAATGTAATGCTTCTGTAATGTGGGATGTGTTACATAATCACCAACGTGTTAATACAGATCTCTGTATTTTAATTTTACGACAGACACTGAAGTGCTCATGGAAACGAACGATCAGTCAATAAATATAAACGATCGTATTTAACAAACCTGTTCTCGTTATGAAATGTATGCAGCGAATACCACATTCTTTCAACGATCTCGATGCAACTGTGCCCATATGCATACTTTTTATCCATCCATTTGATATATTCAATACATGCAATTTTCTTTTATTTTTTTCATATTTTTGCAATTCAGTTTTTGAAAGTTTTTTTCTCCTTTTCACATTTCAAAAATATATACTTGTATTTGTACTCTATACAAGTACCGGTGAAGTACTCCACTCTCGTATTACATTCCAGACAACACTGAAACATGGTGAAAATATTATCCAGTTAAAATATAAATTATTCGTCGTTAAAACAGTAATTTGAAAGAGTTTCATGCTTAATCCATTTTTATTCGGTCATTTTTGTAAGTTTTTTATGTTATTTTATTGCATGATGTTGAAAATAAAAAATTTGAATTTGTTATTGAGATTAATTTAAAATTCCTCACGTGGAATTAAGCGATTTAATGGACAAAATGGGCTGTGTTACCTGATGTACGTGTTCCAAGCAATCTGCTATTGGGTCGCCAATTTATAATTTATGTACAAACTACCATAAGTATTTATGACGATTATGTTGAAGAAATTTGTTAATTAAATTTGATGTGCAATAACGTGATTGGCTCGTTCGGCAACTGTTCGAAAATTAATTTATTTGATGCTAATAGTTGGCGATACGCTGTCTTTAAAAGGTAACACGAGTTGCACAGAAAAAACGGTCAACAAATATGTTTCATGGCGAATAGGTTGTCGTAAATTCTACTACCACTGCTACGGAGTATTTGCACCCTTCGGTGGCAAAGCTGCTCACTATAATCCTAACCTGTGAGTGAGTGTTTTTGTACACGTATGAAATCGTCTCCTAGCACCTCACTTATGTAGCAAGGATTGCATTTAGTCGTCATTTATCACTTGAATAATTGCTGTCGAGCGATTAATACCGTTTTAATGACTGAATGTAGGAGCGTACCAGTGTGAGGCAAGAAACGTCGCAATACTCCTATTTCATGCATGATCAAATCATATTTTTAAAGTTTCAATCACTATAGTATAGCGCAATGCAGGCATTTCTGATCCTTATTTTAAGCACCTGATATTCGGTTTTCGTGACAATTTCATTTAACAGCGATCCCATGCTCTAAGCATAAGTGTACAAACACGGGACAGACCCTTGTATAATCCTTGTTCTGTCAGGTCAAACTTTAATCAACATTTAAAATCATATGTGAACAATTGAATTAAAAATCTTCGATTTTATTGATAAATTACATTGTTGTGGGGTTGAAAGCAAAAGTTTTTTTTCCTTGTGCAGCAGTCATTAAACTACATTGAATTTAGTGATTAAAATGTTTCAACACTGTAGAAATATCATGGAATGAGTCATATTTATTGATGAATCGAAACAGAATGAAGCAAATTTTTATTAACGGATTAACAGAACAGGAGTATTTTTCAAATGGGTGCCACATCCACTTTAACTGAAAATGTATTTATTGCATGATTGACAAAAAAATAATGCTTATACATTACAAATGTTGTTAGAAATAATTCTGAAACATTGATGACATATCGAGACAGATTAAAAATGAAAGTGTTGAACTGTTTATTTGATAGACAATTTCGTCAATAGTAAATAAAGTTTGGAATTTCAGATGAAATGCGTGTGAATGTTCTGCCAATCCTAAAGGCAAAGTTGGAAATGTCACGACTCTTTTGCAAATAAAAGCTAGCCCAATATGAGCCTCTGACCCGTCTGCTGAATAAACATTGTTAGCACGATGCCATCAGGTACATCATTGAAAATGGTGGGCATTTAATCACACGCGAATACCGACATAGATATAAGAAATTTGCAGACTTGGTTTGACGCTTCTCAGAGCAGGAAAAATTTCTATTTATTTTTATGGAAGTGTTACTATAGTGGATCTTTGATTAGATCCCAAAATATTAATTTCTGTACATGTAAATCAATTATGTTGAATGCCGCAAGTTGGTAGCACAATCTATTTGGGCACTTAATTGGATAAATGCACACTCGTAAACACCACATAAGATATTTTCAGAGAAATACAGAATAAGGTTCAATCACAATGCACTTGAGAAATATATTTTTGTGCAACTCGCACCAGCGTCTGGATATCATAGAATCGTGACGTCAAATATTTAGATAGTTTGGTAATTACTGATCGTCCTTGACCAGCGTCTTGGCGTTGCTTCTCTCACCGACTTTAAGTTGATGGAGAATCGTCTTCGCACCCTCTTGATAGGTTTGACTGCCGATTCGAAATCGTTTCTAATATCAAAGTGCAACATGCGTGGCTGAAAAATCATCAGTATCTCAATCGACGTGTAGACTCTTCAGATAATAATAATTTTAATACTCTCGTATGCACCACCCTCGCGTACCTCCTTCTTAAATTTACCTTTCTCAGTTATGCGAAACGATCTCTTGAAAGAAATAACTTACGAATTAAACTGTACGGTTGACAACGAGTAAGTTTAGTAGCCACTAACAATCGAATAACAATGTCTAAAACCTGTTGGGGATTGTCGAGTAACAAACATGAGACCATTGAAATGTGTGTCGCTCGTTAAAAATACTTCTGATGGCATAGACTAGTGATCTGTTTCCGGTGGCAACGTTTATAACTATTGATCATTGCGTAATTAGTTCCGAATTTCAGTATGAACGCTTACATTTTTGCCTCATTGCCCCCTTAAGGCCTTAACCGTTAGCATAAAATTGATCGGAGTTTTTTGGTAGAATACCGCAGCCAAGTTCCTTCGTTGGCATGCTCAACAGATGGTGCAAAAATTAAATTGTAAATAACACTACATGTATGTATTGACATAACCCCGGTATCGCCAACATCCTGCCTACCTTGGGTCGTCTCAGACGTGTTACATTGCATGTATACCTTGTGTTTCACAAAAGATTTCCACACTTTGCACTTATTTACTTTTATTGTCAATACGTCGATACCGCGGATCGCGCACAACTTACTTTTGGCACTGCGCACATGCATCCGGGAACACGGGAGAGAACCATTTCATTCTCTATGCCGAAAGGGTGTTATATTGTAAGACCACGGTGTCCATTTGCCAATTAGGATAAAATTGTACTGCGCATATGCAATCGTTAGAGAGTAGTCATTTTCTACCCCGCAGCCTCAATAATGCAGTTTTTGGCACCACAGTTTCAATAAAATTGTCTGCCAATTTTAATCAAGTGTCACCATTCTCAATTTTCCATTAACTTTAGTTAATTTACAAGATGACAACCTCTCTGGAAGTCAACATAAGGTGTACACTGCAGCTTTCATCAAACAAAAATAAATAAATAAAACGCAATTCGATAGCAAAGTTACAAAACAAGATTTTTTTACGTAAATTTTTCTCGAACAAATTGTTAGACGAACCAAAACCGTTTTATGTTAATAAAAATGGATAGTAATATTTTATAATAATCGCTACGCTACAACGCTACGACGAGTCGTACTTAAAAGTTTTTAAAAAAACAACGCATCGTCTGAAAATCCAAATATGGCGTCTCCACTTCTCCAAAATGGCGATGTCGCTATCACGTGCTACCAATGCTGCCAGTCATATTTCCATATTTTCTATTTGTAAATCATTTAATACCTGAGACGGCTACTTAACAAATTCGGAATAAAATGCTTGTTTGTGTTTTAAACAGATTTGATAATTTAATTGTCAAGCGTTTGAAAAAACTTTAAAATAAATTAAAAACCAGTCATTGTCACACGTGAGGGAGCGGGGTTTTCAAATATTTGAAAAACATTTCGCTAACATGACAGGCACGTTCGAGTGAAACTGGGTAATTTCTCTTGTATTTTCATAAATAAACAACGTGATTGTTGGGATTAATTGAAGGGATATCTTCTTTTCGTTGTTCACGTACGTTCGCATTCATGACATTTGCCTAGTTATTCGACTAAAGAAATCGGCACAAACCGGTAACAACATCAGAGTCGGTGGAGTCGTTCGATCAAGTTTTCTTAATCGATTTCGAAAGCGCACACCCCAACCCCATAGTGTTACTTGGACGCCCGTGCATTTATTCAGCGTATCAATAACGTTGGCAGGACCAGTATATCGAAATCGCGATAAGCGAAAACGCCGTCATCGAACACTATTGGTGTGGGAGGAGGGTGAAAAGAGAACGATAGAGAGAGAGAGAGCTCACGTAACACCACTTTTTTATCTCGCATATAAATCGTTTCTCCCAGTCCTCGTATGGACACAATCGCAGTTAGGCGCACACTTCAACCGGGCAATGTAATTATCTCTTTTTTTCTTCCCTATGCCACCACCACCACACACGGCAGAGACTGTTCGGCAAGAGCCCGCCAATTCACAAGTTTGATATATTTCGTGCGCCGCGCGCCAGAATTGTTCGGGACAACGTGGTTGTAGCCCAACCAAAAAAGGAACTCGTGAGTGAACAAACCGCGTAGATGTACGTGTACATGTAGTTGACTCGGCGACTGGTGGTGTCTATTAGAAAAATATCACAGACGGTGTAATTAATTGCTGGGAAGAGCGGCAATCAACTCAAGCGAGACTTGATATTGACCCTCTTGCCAGTCCTACAGTAACTACCTATTTAAAGGGTAATTAGTTTGTTTCTTCTATGTTTGTGCCAGCGGCATTGTTTCACGCCTTGTTGTGGTGTCACAAAAACATAAAAACTCGACCGAACTCATATAACGATCAGTGACACTCTTCCATCGAGAGACGCTCCAATTTATATATTTTTTTTCTACTTCGTTCTTTCGTTTAAATTAGTGCCGTTTCTAAAACTATTGATTTGACTCGACAATGGCAACTCAGGAGCAAACGCGATTAATTTGTGTGATATTTTTTATTGTTTCGGCTGTTGCACCGGTAAGTACAGAATTTAATAATCCTTTTTTATAAAAACACTTAATAGAGAATTTTGTAAGTCAGGGGAGAACTATAGCGCTTGACGACGCTGTTGCAAACTTTTTTTTATACATGTAAATAGGTCAATGTTACGAGTTGGCAGTGCAGGTTTTAATACTGTAGCTTTGCTGACTATAAACACCGGCAACTAACTTTATTGGACGATTGTCAACTGCGGAACTTTGTTGAGAAACACTTTCCAATATGTGATTGCGTGTGGTCCCGTAATTTCACTCATTATTGGCTAATCACAGAATACAGTTTATTGCTTCAATTGGAGCCTGAAACTTCCCTATACACCTTTCTCGAGGAATTAAAACGCGACTTTGTCCTACAGCTGTACAAGGAAATAGCAATTCACTAAACGAGTATAGCGGCTTGCACTAACGGGTTGTGGTCACCAGCGAACTGAAAGACCTAGCAGCAGCTATGCATTTGATTGCTGTAAAAAATAGTATTTCGGATTTTCGGCGATTTTGTTGCTTTATGCTTTTTCCTGAGGTCAACCGTATTACCAATAGATGCGCCATTAAACCTCTTGCAAGATAACGCCGTTTAAGAAACAAATGGCGTAACCTCTTATTTTCGGTGGGCGCATCTGAGCACAACAAAGTGAAAGAACGAGAAAACCAATTCACAACATCATAGCTTTTGTACTCTAGTCACTCTAGTACTCTATGGTTCCAATTTACTTCAACTCGCAGTTTGTCTCGTTATTCTCATATAAGGAAGCCCCGAGGTCTGAACTTTATTTCGTAATTTTGGTTATCGCGGCATCATCGCTATCTAGCAAAAACCAATAGAGATTTTTAACTTTTGCAGGACGTTTTCAAGTTTTTGTTACCACAAAAACTCGTGACAATATATAAGCGCAAACATTCACGAAGGTGCTTTTGTTTTTCATTATATCTATTCCATTCGAGTTCATTGTATGACTCGTCGTAGCCCAGTTGGTTTAGCGACTGACTGGGGCTCGGCGGTCCCGGGTTCGATTCCCGGTGCGGGCTCTCGAAAAAAATTTCGATCCTGGGGTGCTGATCGTTCCCCTCGCATAGTGCCTAAGCACCATGAGGGGACGTAACGCCTGTAATGCGGTTGACTACAGTTGATTGGGTAAAAAAATAATATACACTTTAATAGATTAAATTTCATTTTTATAGTTTCGTAATTAATCATAATTAAACAATTCTTTTTCCGTATATTTAATCAATAACGTCACTGTTGCTTAGCCTTTGTTTCACAAACGAGAAATACTCTGTTGTCACTAATAATAACGCACTCAGTTTCGAAACCCTTTCAAACTCGTTCGAATTAATGTTTTATCGGATAACAACACAATATTTTGTGCTGTGGGAGCACCACAGTAAAGCTTCCTGCTTCTGTGCATGCCATATTCGCGTTTTTAATCTGCTTATCGATTACTAATGGGAAGTTGTGTTTAGCATTCAGCAAACAAAGCGAAACAATTTAATAACTGATATGGTTTTGATTCGACCGCTACAAACGGCATGTGTCATGTCCAGATAACATCCTATCAAAGTTAAAATATAAAATGCTGCACCAATTAGGGTTACTCAAATGGCCACTTCCACTTTTGCTGGAAAATGAATGTAAAACTGATTTCTCATTTTCTAAATACTGTAGGTGATGTCACAATTGTTCTCAATGGGTGCACCATTGTTGTGAAATGATAAGAATATTTAACCGCCTGCAGCTGCCAGCTGGGGTGACAATAATATCATTGTACCCTTCTTGATAGGCGAAATCGAAACAACGATGGGCGAATACATGCAGGATTACTCTGTATTCTGTGTTAAAATAATTAATAAACTCTGAGAAAATTATTTGAAATTAAGTATAACAAGCTCTATAGTATTCTTTTCATACGAATAATTTTTTTCGATACCGTTTAATCGGTCGTTCCCCTCGCATAGTGTCTAAGCACCATGAGGGGACGTCCGAGCATGAGGGGACGTCCGAGCATGAGGGGACGTAACGCCTGTAGTGCGGTTGACTACAGTTGATTGAAAACAAAACAAATTCAAAGAGATGCCATTTAATTTTAAATGAAAATAATAACAATGGGCTTCCTAGCGTTGCCGCCTTAAAGTCCCTGTGCCCTTATGTTTATTTGAATCTCATAAGAGGTGAGGGTTACAGCGTTGGTATAACATGAAATAAAGTGAACAGCAAAGTAATTTGTTGTGAGATGTTATTGTAGCATTGAGCACCTCTTTAGCTTTCTGTTAATTGAAATGTGGACATCGCAAAACGGCACAGCACCATGCATCTTGTCTACCAAGAATCTCGTCTATCCGCTACAATTCAGAAAGCAGGTGTAAACTCCACCAGAAGGCAATTGCATTTGAAAAATATTAATGATATGATGAATATTATGATCAATCAATAGTCGTGGGAGTGTGGTATTTGGGTTTCTGGCGGGAAACCAGTTTCGTAGGGTGTATGATAGCCAGGAAATCTTCAGTTTTGGAGCCCGCATCAAGTGAATTGTTAGTCGATGATTGATTAAGCACAAGAAATGAAAATCATCATGACTCAAGCAAATATGTAATTTGCTATTTTTATCCTTTGGACAATCCCAGCTCCGCCACGCTCCTCTTTAAAAGTCATCGGAGGGGGGAGACTGCGACTGCCTTTGATCACGTGACTGGCTCAACATGCGTGCTAATTAAATGTGAAGTTTGTTTTCGGTGTTCCACTGAAGTCCGGGGTTGGAGTAAAGCAAACATTAGATCGATGCCTGTTTACAGTTAGTTTGCTGAATCGGTGCCTACCATTTTTCCCCCATTTCATTTCTGGCGTAATCTCAAATGATCCAGAATTTCAATGGCGCATGCTGACAATCACTCATTTCTTGATCTCTTTGTTTTTGCTTCGGCTAGAAATTCTATAACAGAAAATTATTCCAAGTGAAAGGCAGTGCATTTTGGGCATGCAGATCAAAACTACAAAACATAACTAATGACATGATCGAATTGCGTAGTCTCCGCCAGTAATAATATTGAAGAGGGATTTCTTCCCCCTTCTAATGAAATTTCAAATCAAAGACTGTTCTTGTGTTTCAATGGTCTTGCATGCACATTTGATTCTCGTTTTTAAAATATTATAACATGATTTTAATTCTTTGATTTGCGAGTGGACCAGTGATGGACAATCATTGAAACCGATCGATCGATTTCAATGTCACATGTTCACACGTCGGCGCTTGTTCCGACTTTTTGTAATTGTTCTGCACTGTGGAAAACCCTATGCAAATTTTCCAAAACGTGTTGAGTTTCACATATACGTGTCCGTCCAATAGTGTCCAAAAACGATACATATGTAGATGTGACCTTTTATTCATCAATAGGGTTATTCTTAAACTCGTCTCGTCAACTCGTCGTATCCCAGTCGGTATTGAGACTGACTGTGATTCGGCGGTCCTGGGTTCGATTCCCGTCGCGGGATCTTGATTATTCATTCGATCCCGGGACACTGATGAAAATGTGCCTCTCGCATAGTGCCTAAGCATTGAGATGTACAGAACTAGTGGAGTGACTACAGTGACCTGAACTTAAAAAATAGACGATTTCATTCATGAGAGCCAATGTATCAAATGTGATGAACGAGTATTTTACTTAAAATTTGTACTCATTGAACACTAGGTTTAGAAGGAATACCCAAAAAATGTAAACCTGCAAATGTAAATGTTCTGATATGTAATTTTGCAATATATAATACAAGTATTTGCTACACCATATCAAATACAGACTCTGTATTCTTTGTGATTTATTTCGACAGAATCGATGCATATAAGTTGGAAAACAAAATTACGTTATCTAAATACAAACAAAGCCTGTACGTGAGCAATATATTAAATATTAATGATTCTTTTGACACAGCCAGACCTAGATAAGCTTGTTTAGGAATAGCAGAAAGCGAGCAGACATAACGATAAATATTTGTAATTCTGCGTGTTTAAACTTAGGCGTCTCTAGGCAAACGATGTGAACGGAATTTTATTGTTATCGTTCGTTCGATCCGTATCGACGTTTGCAATTTCATCAAATAAATGATTATATCTGTATAATACAGATATACAATTTCGAAGAACTTATTAAAAATTATTTCGCGTTGAGCTTTTGACAAATAATGTATTTATTTGTGTAGAACCAGCAGAAACTAATCTTAAAACAAAACTATTCAAATACTCGTTCTGGACTCGTCCAAGAAATTAAAAAAAATTTAAATATTTATTCTGTAATGTTTAACGATTTTTAATAGTGCAGGTTGTCTTTTCGAAATAAAATAAAATACTGTACTCAACAGTCAACACTTTGGCGTTCAGCATTTAAGGAGCGTATCTTCTCCACCACCCGACTTGTTTCGAGATGTAGCTGTTGTTAAATGATGAAAAAATGAATTTCTGAAAAAATGTATTTTCTTCTTTCAGCTGGTGTCCACAAATGCGGTAGCAACTACCACTTTGCAAGGTGGACTTCTAGAAGGTTTCTCCGCTCGTCACGTCGAAGTCGCGTGCGCATCTTACATTGCACCGGGTCCTCCTCTAGCATCTAACAGTGAAATGGCGGTAAGTGCTTTTCGTATGAGCAGTGCTGCACAGCGCTGTTAGTGATGATTAGGGATTTGAGAACTTGGCAATAACATTTTAATTTTACTGCGTAAGTCATTTTTACTAAACTCGGACAATTAGTTTCAAAATAATTCAATTTAATAATTGTTTGACATTTAAGTTAATGTTTACGTCATCATAAAATGTGCTACCTGAATTAAGTGGGGGACACTCATTTAAAATTTTAGTCTATACTTCGATACATTAAATATTGAATTGTATAAATGTGTAGTGCCACTTTCAGTTAGCTCGTGGATGTCATTTAGAAATTTCACGAAAAAGCATTTACGAATCAGTTGAAACAACATCAAAAACTGGAACGGCAAAACATTTAGCCAAATATTACTCTGATGTATTGCCGCAACAACGTACGATATTTGTTGCCCACAAATTGCTGTTTATGCGGCGTATTAGCAGGACGTGTAAACAGAGCCATTAATCAACAAAATACATGCCCCGTTTAAGCTGTCTCTTTCTAACGAACAATAGGGGGGGGGGGATATATTCGCCCCTATACAGGGTGGCCTAAAAAACGTTTCGCTAGAAATTTGATCATAAAATTACTAATCTTTGATTTATTCTATCAAAATTTGGCACACATGGTGGTTTTATAGAAATCCTAAAATAATCAAATATTTCACAGGTGTACCTCATAGTTGTTTCCTTTAGAGGTGTTCCAGAGAATCAGTTGGTTCGTTCAGAAAGTGATGTCAAATGATTTTTGGACTATCGACTATTTAGGGCTGTCAGCACTCCTAACAATTGCAATCTGACGCCATCTGTCAACTGACTTTCTGGCACTACAATCAGGAAACAGAGTTTTCTATTACTGCTTATGAACCATGTTCATCTGTTCTCTTTTAACAGCGAACACTTTAATAAAATTAATCATTCGTTCGGTCAAATGTCGTTGAGTATATGCTATCAAAGTGCCGACAATTTTATCACGAAAAAATGAAGAATGTATGCACTCGATTGCATATTGACTCTTCAACGGAAACACATTAGCGTAAATGTAATTTCAATATTGACTCATCCCATACACTACTCAATTTGAAAGACATGCCGCACCGTTAGTTCTGACGTAACTCCCCAAAATAGAAATCCCTAAGTTTTAAAAATACGTATTTGTGACACAATGATGAAAGTGAGCATTTTTCCTCTCCAAATCGTATTGTTTTCGTACTGTTATCGAGGTTATCAGGTCAATTGTTGGGGGTTGGTCATTCAAATCATCCGGTTATTGCATTTTCCTACAGTGTGAATACCTCCTTACCTCATAGCTTAAAAAAACATTGTGAAAATGTAGCTAAAGGCGTATTTGATGGTTTAAAGGGTTTAATCTCAAAAGTGATTAGATTGTCTAGTGGGCGTTAAAAGATCGAAGATTTAAAAGATTGGAAAATCAATTATTTATAATATGTGTTTGTAACATTTGTTTATCGATTTCGTGTATTTGATAAGGATACGCCTATACAGCGCGTCACAGTAAAAAATAAATCTTCGTGTATTTTAAACTGAGTCACATAACAGGAATTATTAAAAAAATGATTACACGAATGATTCTTTAAATACACTTCATTGCATGTGTGCGTATACAGTATGTATATAATGAAGGATATAATCGCTAAATTTGAGAACTATCTTAATTTTTCTTATTCTTATTTTAAACTGAGTCGTGTGAAGCAAGGTGTGAATAAATGTTGGCATGATGGCCAAAATAATTACCACGAAAACGAAAAGCAACTCTAAAATATACGAAGTATGTGACATTTTCTATTGTATGCTTTCTGTTGGAGTGTGGGATCAATTAGTGATAATATAAAAACCCCTATTCACTCGCAAGCGTAAACTAATTATGTCTTTCCATTGCACGGATATGAATGTCATCTTGTTTACGGTGAGTAACTCCTCGACTAGTACTTTATCAAGAAGCGGCGCCCATTTTGTAAACAGATGAAACTTGGATAACAGGAATTGCAGTTTTGTAAGGCGCGGCAAAGGCAACATCCCTAATAAACAAGTCTTTATCAGAATCAACTTGTAGTCATTCGAGAAAATATATCTTTCCGCATTTTTTAATGTCATGCCAGTAATTGAAGATGCTAAACAGATAATATGCTATGCATATGTGATTTTTCACTTCAAAATTTAATAATGCTAATCAATAATCATTTTTCGGAGTTGTTTTATTCTTAAAGCGAATATCGTAGTGCAACAATCAAAACAAATTAAGAATGTGTCCAGTAGGTGAAATAGCCGTTAATCATGTCCTTAATAAATGATGTTCGATTTAATTATGGGCATTACTTTTTAAATAAAGAGGAATTTTATTACGGTGTGCGTAAGAATTTGAGAGTGGCCAAACTCAAACCGAACTTCAGGAAGCCACCATTTAATATGAATTCCGCCGTTCAAAATGGCGGAGTTCGATCGGTTTGAACTGATTCTTGTTTGGAAATTTTGTAGTTTTCGTTGTGCATGTCAGTGTTCAGTCATGTTGTTTCGTAGATAAGGAATGCCTGTACATAATTAGAAAGCAGTCCTAAAATGACTCAGATGTATTCACCTTGCGTCGTAGTTACAAATCAGGCCCTGTTAGTGGGGATTCCCCGTTGGGCAACAATAGGAGCTCGATCTTAAGACTCCGTGAATTTCTGAGACGGAAACGTCATCCTCTTCAACAACGCTCGCACAAATTTGCTATTTCACTCTCACGAGGAAAGTATGCACTCTAATCTACAGTCAACAACCCGCACTCACATTTGGCATTCGCAGAACCTCTGGTTCGCACCTGCCAATTGAAAAAAACCGCTTTCTTCGTGCACAGGTAATGCGAGTGTATCTGCAGCCAAGAGAACGTAATTGAAGGACAGTATCGCCTCTGCGCATTACAATTATCGGTTCCACACTGCGACTTAATCGACCATTGATTCTGGTGAATTAATTTCATATTTAAGATCCTTACGTGGAAAGAAATCTAAAAAATATTATCTTTCCGTGTAAGGAGTCTAAAAGTCACGTCAGAAAGAATTAAGAATCGGACGACAATTTCTCAAGGTACAATTTTTTAAGACGAAATGTGTGCCACCTAGTGATAAATCGCAGTGACCATACACTGTTCCACACACGCTTCTTTTGATTGTGCGTGACCGAGAAGCAGTTAGACATTTTTTTTAGTAAACAAATTTCAATCGTTCTCAAGTTCCATTGCTCTGAAGAGACGACGTTTACAGACAGGTAAAAAGATGGGGTAATAGTAGATGGAGAAGGACCTTGAACCATGTCTGCACTATTACGTGCAAATGTTAGTGCAAAAAAATGATTGCTAGTTCTGTACCTGTATTTATTCAATATTTATGATGAGTCGGCACCACACACCACGTTTCAAACATTATATTTCAACTAAAGAAAATGCATCGCGTGGATATGTCACTGGAAATGTAATTAGCTTATTGAAACAATTAAATGATCATTCATTAGTTTTACAAAAATTTGCCAATTTCACAAATTGGTGAGTATTCCGTTTATCCAGGATAACTGAGAATAAAATAATGGATACATAAGGTTACAAATTTATAAAATACAGTGTATCCTATTAAATTCACGACAGCACAGAATGTGTGTTGACAAACATTACTTACTTATTTACTTACACGTAAAGTAGCGAATTAGGAAATGTCTGTTACTCTTAAAAGTCATAATGGCATCTGTCTCAACCTTCGCTACATGTTGGGGTTGTATGGAAGCATTTTAATAACAACTTAAGGGTTAAGTTTACTGATACAACACTAGATGGCGTTTTAAATTTGATTGAGATTGATAACAATACATAACAAATATGATGTGATCAAATATTATGCTACAGCAATGAGGCTCAATGGTTCTCGTCGTTCAAAATGGCAGGGGAAAAAACCATCTTACATTTCAAATGTGTAGGCTTCATTTGGGACCTACTGGCTGTTTTCGATGTTGGCATTCTGGATGTATTTAAATTATAATCCTGTTTTTTTTTGTGTAAATGGCTATCGATTGTTCTTTTAAATTCAAGCGAAGTTTTGCAAAGAATTCCAGGCACAGCAGCAACGTTTATTGAAAGAGCATAAAAAAACTCATATTTATTCTTTTAACAATGTGTTTGGTGTGTAATCGTTTCCAGATCAAACATCGCATCTTGGATCTGATAAATTACGATGCCTGTGAGCTGTTCTACAATAGACACATAGATCATATGGTGCACATTGAAGAGGAGGTGGTGGCCATTAGTTGGGTCAACTGCTCGGTGGTGGATGTCATCAAGAATATTCAAAATAAGGGAGGAATGGGAGTGCTTTTTGCTGCGAAACTAAGCACAATACAGGTAATTGTCTTATTATCTCCAACATTAAAATAATAAACGTTGATCCAATAAATGGTCAATCAAATAAAAAAATTTGTCTCGTTATTAGTTAGCATGTGTAAACAATAAATATAACAAATTAAAAGTTTTCAGAATTGTATCAAAAATGTTAGCAGCAGCAGAAACAATGAATGGATTCTGGATTTTGCCATTGAATTTATAAATTGTGTATTTTTTTCCTTTACGGTAAACACATTATGGTTTTTGGGAAGCGTCTACGAACGTATAGTATAGGTATAAATGTAAATGAAAACGTATGTAAATGAGAAAGTACAACGAGAACGTATGTAAATGAGAATGTACAACGAGAACGTATAAAAGTAAATGATAAAGTCTACGTGAAACTAATTGCCAAATTTAAAATCTGCCTTGAAAATAAAAGATTGCACACTTACTGTGTCATACTTATATAGCAAACAAATGTGCCTCAATTTGGTGCTCCAATATGACATATAGCGCTTCAGGCCTTTCTCCTTGACAGAGTAATAGCTTAACTGTCTACATTCATGATGAATGGACACCTTTTTGTTGGCAAGCCGGAGATACTCGTACTCGTTTTTGTTGTTCGCACCTATGCGGCTTTGCCTCAGCGAAGTGGCAGTGACCGATCGCAGCATCTCTCCTATAATGTACTTCAGGGTTAGTAAACGAGGACCGTTATTATCTTGAAAAGAGACCGGGTCAGTAACTCAGATCCAAGACCTCTGCCCAAGGACAATTCTTGGGGGCAAGGAGGAGAAGGGAGGGAGAGAGGGAGTCGAGGATCTAGCGGCAAATGACTTGTGCATTGTTGGATAATGTTTTCAGTGAGCGATTTAAATAGATATATACTCCATTGACTCATTTGTAACCACTTATCTAATACGTACGTAAGAAAATAAAATAGTAACTACTTCAAAACTTATGTCGTACAACTTGCGTGATTTTCATTAAACTTTAATGCAGATATTTTCCTTTTGTCTTTACAATGTGGGCAGAGCGAACTTCCTACAGTAAGGGAATTAAAACTGCACAACGTCTCAATTCCAGTTGGTGTGGTCGCCAAAGGTTCCTTGCGCAATATCATGGTAATTACTTGATCCATAAACTTGCTGATATTCAGTAATATGTATAAAGTTAAATGAAATTTAACAACTGTCTGACAATTGTATTTGTGGTTTGATTTTTTTTTTAAATATCATTATTCAGTCACTCGGTAAGATCGTTCACGTTAAAGAATACGCACCACCGCGAGGATTTTACATGGACTATTCGCTGATCATCGTATGGTTGATGGCAATTTTGAGCATCGCATTGGGCTCTTGCTGGGAACGTTGCATTCTACATCCACTGTACGTTCCATCCTATTATCGTATACCGAAGTATTTGTTTTCAAATATTTATTTAAGTAATTATTATTTTTTGTCTGTCATTCATATTTTTTTGATATTTTCAACTATTTAATAAGTATGAAAAAATTAAATTATAAATGTCCATATTATTATATAAGCGATCTAGTCAAGGCAAGAATTAACGAAAGAAATTAAGTATTAGTCAAAAATTTAAAACAATGGACGGTGGCACTGAAGAACTGCAAGCATCACTAAAAATGTGCAAATTCGATGGTTTATCCTGTAATAGAAGTATATCTTGAAATTGTTTACTCATTCTAGTAATCAGGAGGATAAAATGACTTACGAATTGCCTCCGATAGGCGAAGGTAAAGCTCCCAACGACATTATTAGGCCAGTGGTGGTAAAAAGTATAAACGGTCGTGACGATGTCGAACAAATGTCTCTCGCTCCTGCTGCAAAGTTGGATAAGTAAGTAATCATGCCACGAAATATAGTTAGTAATTACAATTACACGTAGCCCTCTAATTTTAATCAAATACAATTTTAATCATAATTAATTACAAGTTTAAAATGGTACCGATTATGGGTGTGAAGCTGATTTTCTGAAATTCACTGAAGTGACTGGTCACAACAGGAAGATTCTGTACCCCTCTCAGTGCTTAGGCACTTTGTGAGGGGGCACGTTTTCACCAGTACCCCGGGCCAAATCCCGCGCCGGGAATCGAACCCGGGACCGCCGAACAACAGTCCGTCATAAACCAACTGCGCCACGACGGGTCGTTTTTAACGTACACATACGAGCTAAACAAAACGTCCAACTCAATTACTTACTACATGAAACCTTTTAAAAACTAGGTCTATTTTTACATTATTGCGTTCTCTAATTGGGCAATTGTTGTAAACCACCTTAATTGGCGCGAGGTTTGAACCCAAACGTAGGTTGAAGTATTTAATAATAGACAAATTACTGGAGGTCGACCAGGCGTTTATTTATTGGGTATAATTATCTCGTAATGTCCGGGTTAAATGCATCATCAAACTTTAATGACTGTGGCGTCTGCTTGCCACGCTTGCGGAAAAAGATTTTTCAAATTGAGCTATAATTAATGTTCAGATCTTTGCCGATAAGCATCTGGGCACCACCGATCCTCATAAGGCCGTGCAACTGACACGATGACGTCACTACTGTCGCTTGTCTTTGTCATCGTTTTTTTCGTCCGGCGCTTTCCCGGGCACAACTCGCTATTTAAAGTTTATTATTTATTATTTATTCAAGACGTTCCAGCCCCATTACCTTCAATTCAATTTGTCAACACAAATATTTCACTTTGTAAGCTTTTCAGAAGAAAAAGGCCACGGAGCCATTTACCTTTTAGCTCATTCTATTGGCATATTGCGCTGTTCTCTTAAGCAAAATAGTTATTGCATTTTTCTTTCGTTTTTTAAAAAAACATGTTTTTTAATATGAGTTTTTCAATTTCCATGATGAGCAACGTAGTTTTAAATAATTTATTGTGGCATAATAGCCCTGAGCTTCCAAGACCAAGTGGAACATTTTTGATGGATGCATCTGCACAAACGTCAGCTGAAGCCAGAAAGAAGATTCTCTTTTCGGTCGTGAAAGTAACCGTCGGTCTAGTCATCATTACCATTATGCTGGTACTACTGTATTTTTTCTACCAGTACGTCAGTAAGTACATTATATATTCCTCTAGACCATTTGTGAAATAAACTAGTTCTTCTACATATACTTTCCTTTGGTTTTTCATCACGAGAACCTTCGTTATTTGATAGATCACCAACCAGTCATTTTCACTAAAATGACAAAAACAGTTAGTAAAATAATTCCCACTGTTTATAACTTTTCAGTTTACATTGTGATGGCGCTATTCTGTTTGATTTCCACTGCTGGAATGAATTGGTGCATGGGTTCTTTCAGATTTCTAATTCCATGCTGCAGAAAAAGGTATGTGCATGTAAAATATACAGTGGGAGTTCTAAAAAAGGGAACTGATCCAAAGTCATTGTTTGTGTTGTAATTGCTTATTTAGATACAATTCGCATTTCATTTTTGGATTATTTCTAGGTTTGACGTTGCCTGTTGCAAGTTTAAACCCGAATTTCGTGATATTTTTATTTTTCTACTTTGCGTCGCCTTTACGATAACCTGGATCATTGTACGCAATGAAAGGTATGATTTACTTGCCCCTATCTAATATAATATTTTGTTAGTGATTCGCATGAATATAACTGGATCATATGGGAAAGGAAATACTATATGTGTTTTTCTATTTGTATTTTAGCTATGGTTGGGTTCTATATGTGTTTTTCTATTTGTATTTTAGCTATGGTTGGGTTTTTCAAGATATTCTTGCGATGTTCGCTGCCATCAGATGTGTTAGCAAATTAGAGTTGTACAACCTGAAGGTAAAACGAGCTTTTATTTATTTTAATTATCATACCTATTGCACCAATTTGAATTGCGTTACTTATATGATTTTACCAAATTTATCTCTTATAGGTGTGCATTGTCATCATGACCATGTTTTTGGCTTACAATGCGTTTCTTGTTTTTGTGACTCCCTTATTTTCCTCGGTAAGTTATGCACATGTACCTGTTCTCTTATTCAATAAATTATAGTTTATGAAAGTACCTTTTCCACATTGTATCATGCATCAGAGTGGGAAATAAGGTTTCACATTCGAATTAACCCTTTCGGCTTATTCACAATAATGTGATGTACCGTCTTTCACCCCGAACCCTTTTTTCCCAATGTAGTATAACTTTATTTCCAATGTAGTATACCTGTTTTCACAAATCACTATTGTTTTCCATGTATATTCGTATTCCATTTTAGATTAAGATAATTACTCTCTCTCTCTTCTAGGACGGAATAAGTATTTTACAGAGCCTTTTTACTCCAAATGCGGATGGGTCTTTAAAAGAAAGCGTAAGTTCAATTCTTTAATATACATGTTTATTAACACATTATTTGGGGCGGCGATTGAATTGGGCAACCATGGAGGAGACGCGATAACTAAAAAACATTTTTAAATTTAATGTGCATAACATAATATTAAATTTAGTTTTATGTTTGTCTGTCTGTATATTTTACACATATGTTAATCGAAAGCATCCGAAATAAATTTCTGTCGACGTGTACCTATTTTCTTTACACATTTTTAAAATTGTATTATATATTTCAAAATCCTTTTTATTCGCGAATACAGATACCATTGGCTCTGAGAGTACCTGCCATTTCGATGGATCCTTTGGCGTTTTGCCATCCCAGAGAAACGACTGTTGGCATTATCGACGTTGTTATTCCAGGTAAGATTTCTACCTTGCATTCTTCTATCCAGAAATGTCTACAAATAATGCATTTTTCAAGGATAGAAACTCTGATTTTAATTTTTAAGCAATTATAATATCAATGCATTTCTGCAATTAAAATCAGAAATTTGATGGCGGCGCACTACGAGTACAGTACGTGTGCTAAGGCTCAAATAAAACTTGAAATATTGTAATAAAAGTGTCGAGTTCGAGTTTTCATAACAATTATTACTGTATTATTTTAACCTATATTATTTTTGCTACAAATATTGAACAACGATTTTCTTACCAAAAGAGTTATGAATAAATCTTTGCTTTTTTGTTCTTGATGAATAGGCGCTGTTGTCGCATATTGCTTTGAATTCGGATATCAGATTGGTTCACCCTTTGGATATACTGTAGGATCGCTATCATGTAAGTGTCATGACTGTGATTAACTACTTGATTTTGTTCGATCATAATTGGTCCTCTTTAATAATACGCAACTCAGTAGTTTATGACCGCTATAATTTACTCTAAACGTCTGTCGAAATTGTGTTTTGAGATTGGTGTATCTCTCCATTCCATTTTGACTTCCATTTTTTATCTAAGCAACCGTAATCATTTTCAAAATGAATTACAAACAATTGTTGTAAAATGTTTTAATGCGGTATGAACATATTTTTTAGCATACGGCGTCGGAGTGATTATAACGTTCGTGGTCATGATTGTCCTGAGAAAACTGCAGCCAATAATGCTGTACGTTACTCCCTGCATGATCATAACGTTAGTCGTCATCGCCATCATAAGGAGAGAATTTAGAAAGTTCTGGTTGGGTGATATCAAGGTAGGAGACTGACGATGCTATGTCAAACTGAAAATTGTACTTTAAGGATACGTCATTTTGATATGTCAATGTCTTAAAACGTAAATGTAAATACCGGCTCGTATATTGCCGCCTGCGAACACTATATATCGGCAGCACATACTTCTATCGTGTATTCCAATTTAGATTTATGTAAAATTTCACCAAAATGTGATTAGATCACATTGAATAAGGTTGTGAAGGAAATTTCAGAAAATTGAGGACTCGGGCCGACTCAAAACTCGAACAATTCATGTGGACTCATTTTTCAATATTTTTATATGATTTTTATAAATGGCCATTAACTTATGAACGTACGCAATTAGTTATATGAGGTTGTCGCGATATCTATGGTTTCACTGGTGACTAACTAGGATTGATCTTTTCTTAGCAAAGTCACTTTTTTAGATGTCTGTGAAAAATTGCAGTGGTTTTGTTTTCGAATTCTAAATAATGTATAGCATATCTCCATTGAAACTTGATTATTAGTCAACGGCACATCTGTTCACGCAAAGTTTAATTATGTCTATGAATCGTCAGCATACAGAAACAACGAGTGACCTATGCTACTTCCTTAACTAATGAAATACTAAAACTAGCGTGCTTTTAGTTATAATCAGTAGATTATCTATTCCATCGCCTTTAACATTGCAGTCTTGTTTGTACGTGTACATGTCACAATCTATACAAATCCAACGTATTTTTAGAGTCCACAAACCACGTGAAAAAAATAATTTGTGATTTGTGTTGGTCGTATTGACGCAGCGCGACTGTTTGTAATCAAAATCAATGATTTTGCATGACAAATTGCTGTTAAGTTTTTGATACGTCATGTAATAGTAGTGTTGTGCTGTTTGTCTGAAACCATTTAATTATTGTGATTATTTGTTCAGTCATTGAAGTAAGCAGGTTAATGTCGTTGTAAATAAAGCTTAACTGTTGTTCGTGTAATTTCAATTTGTTAACAGTTTGTATTCACTTATACCATTTGAGAAACTTGAAAAACTATTTTTTCAACCATTGGAGACTATTATTCAATGTTGCAAGATATTTTCAACTTGTACAATAAATCACTTACTCACCGAAAGATCTTCAGTCTGAATTGACTAGCCTGGAGAAAACTAGTTCTTGTGTAGTAACGTTGCATGTTGCTAGTTTTTACAATTCATTGATTGTAGAATGCAACTAAATGAAAAATACCTTATTAAAGGGTCAAATCGTTATAAATAATCTTAATTATAAATAATTCTAAATAAATAACTTAAAACTCAATTGTTAACAAAGCTCCACAAAATACACAGCAAATGTCTTTGTCATAAAATAACTCGCTCAATTTACACTTTGATATTGAAATTGAATACTCTATGTAAGATATACATGCACATGTGTAATTCAACTATTAGTACAACATAAATTCGCCGGGGCAAACTGCGAATCCAGTATAATTAATATGTCAATTAAAATATAAATTTAAATACGAACGTGTATGTTACAGAAATACAACTAAATATCAAAAATGCATTCGTTCTCGATCACTGCAGCATAATTGTTATGTCATGAGCGTCTAAACACATTAAAATTATCCCAAGTCGAAAAACTTTGTTCTTGTAGAGAAGCTTTTTGCACAAAACTTTATATACACTTTTGCATGATATAACACACTAACAATGAACCAACGGAAAGGCTTTAGGCTTGCGCACTTTAAAGTCACCTACACAACTGCACATATCACAACAGACAATTTCAAATTGTTTTTCGAATTAAAGACCCCCCGTATAGCTCGGAAACCAAATGAGACCTTTTGGTTACTCCAATAATGTGTCATCTTACTCTTGTTCCTCTTCTAGGTGACTGAAGTTAGAAACTACAACGCGGTTCCTCAGAGAGAATCCAAAGTGTGAATGCATGGCGCCTAAAATCCCTCAAGAAATCCGCGAATCCAACCTAAAGAATTTGCCAATCATTTTCTTGGGTAGTTGCTGAAGCTATTGCGAGTATATCGCCGGTGAAAATGGGTAGTTACATCGTAACTACATAATTTTCATTAAACTTTTTTAACTACTAAATCTATCCCTAATATACATATCGGCAATCGTTGATACTCTTTCGCGTTTTTATTCATAGCACTGCCAATTTAAAATTTAAAACAATACACTAAGCATATTTTAAAAAGTGAGTGTCAAACCAAACTATCGGATCGTTTCTAATCTGTTTTTTTTGCTGCAGTTACAATTTAAATGAAATTGTTATTCCATGGCTTTGCTAGCACACGCATCGAATCGAATATCTATTTCAGTTATAACTTAGATATTTTCTGCCATTTTACAATTTCATGGGTCAAACGGTAACAACTTAAATCTCAAAATCGGAGATCTGCTATAAACTGTTTTCTCGATTCAGTTTTCAATTGGTCTCATTATAACTAATTTATCCATTTTCAAACCTCGGCGATAAGAATTACTCGTAATATTCATTGATATCCAAATCAAAATACGAGAAAAATTTAGAGTGACATTGTAAGCGAATATAACTAATCTTTAAGAGTTTTTTTTAAATTTTTAAACATGCTTCATATCATAGGATCGCAAAACTATAAAGTACTACAGAATAATTATATCTAGTCTGAGCACTGACTTCGTTCCTGAATCTCCTATACGTATAATGTAAATATATCAGTAATTGTGTTCATTGTTAATTTTAAAATTTAATTAAAATACCACTATCGTTTTAACATTTTAATCAAATTATAAATCACTATTTTAAAACAGTGTTAAGGTATTTTGAAAAGGTATACATGATCAGTGTTGAATTTTATCAAAAATCTCCCCACTAACACTAAATATACGATCGTTTTATTTATTAGCGCTACGGAATTGTTACATATTTATATCTTAAACTATACGATACAGAATTAATATTGTTATGCTTTATTTTGCGCTTTCATATTTTATAGAAATATACCGTCTTTTTATATAATAAACTGTCGCTCAAGATTATTTTTCACTCCTTGCTACAATTTCCTATGACTATTTTATTATCGTCAAAATGAAATTTCGGAACTCTGGCAGTTTAACGCATAGTCTAGTTAAACGGTCACACAGGTCACCGTGTAACTTCACACACAGGTTGTTTGAAAAATACAAATACAGAATAAATAAATGACATTTTTATTTAATATTAGCCTTCAAAGCACTTGGAATCATCGATTATGATTTAGGGTCACATATTTGGAATTCATAATTAATACCGTATAGCTTTCAAATTTATTGAAATATACTTGTTTAGCAATCTGTCTCTCAAGACTTTTGCTATGCCGTTATTATTAATTGTTATTATTGCGAATGCAAAAACCATTAGTGTAACATGGCCATAACACAAATGATAACATATTTATTATTCTGTGATATACCTTCCTTAGAAACGTTCAAAAAAGATTCAATTTTTAAATAGTGTTCATCTAATGTCATCAGTGATCATCTATTTATCTTCTTTGCAAAAATAAAAACTGATATGGGCGTAATAAAGTGTTTGCAAAACAAATTGTGAAACAGATAATTTAATCAATTTTAGGCAAATATTTCGATGCTGCAATGTAGTATTATTACTATTGTACTAAATTTTGTTCATTGCGTATCGCTTATTGACACTTCCTGTACATCACCTGTTGTTTTGCTCTTAATGGGCTGTGCATCCGGTTGTGCATTATTGAGCTTTGGGAGTAGCGCTACAAATTGACGAAATGGACTGTTGGGATTCTTCAAACCGTCTTTGATTCGTTGATTCAGCGGTTCCAGTGCCGGAAAAGTGTTGGTTTGTGCTTCGATTAACTCTGCCTATAAAGTATATTTCAAAGAATGAATTATTTGAAAGCATTATTCACGTACCAAGACCAGATAGACCATAGAATACTCATAGTTGTTTATTAAAGTCTAAGACGGACAGTTCTAAGATGGAAGATTCCATCGTTCATCATTTTGTGACTATATATTTATAATATTTCTAATTTTATTTATCTGTGTAAGTGATTTCAAATTTAAATATGATTATTTCATTTTATAATAAAAAGAGGCACCACGTATGCACCGAATGAATAAACCGCAATTTACTTTAGAGGAAAAACGTTTGCGATTTCAGTCCATGATCTGACACCAACTGAAACCTAAAAAGCTTAAAAATCCTAAAAAATCTGCACATTGTTTTAAAGAAACATTACCGGCAAAAATTCTGGAATGATGCCAAAGTCATCGTTGATCGAATAGTTGATGGCGGCGTTGGCGCAGGTCTCCTCACCAGTATCGTGAACGCAGGTCCTCTTCAACTGACTGAACACCGTTCCAGGTCCGCACCGGAAGGTTGAACGCTGGAACTCCACGAGCGAAAACGAATGTATGGGCGGCACGACGAGGCAGATGTGAAAAACCGTGCAGTCGTCCAGGTCGGCATAGTATCCATAAGGGCGATCCACGCAAGTGAACGCCGATTGGATGGGGAGCAGAACCGGATGGGAGGGAACGGTAACTTCGAGCGAGACGATTGGCTGGCTACTAAGTTCAGGTTGCTGTGTCGTCACCTCTGGAGTGGGAGCAACGGTAGACTTCCGATCCATCGGTGCTGCTGTGGTCGATAGCTGGTCAGAGTTTGTTGGATCTGATTGGAAAATATCTTGAAATAGGGAAATATGAGTTTCGTTTTCTGTACGACTTTCTGCTTCAACGATCCTCTCCATTTCTGGCGTCGGTCGAATATCGGAACTAATGAGTGAACCAATAGGAAACAATGGGGGTTCTGGTATGTCTCGTTTTCCCGAAATTCTAACAATATCGGAAGACAGACTAATTACCTCGGCTATTTTGGTAACTGTTGGAATGGTAGGAATATTTTCTGGGACATCCGTAAATTTTGGAATTATGGGTTTAACAATTTCGGATAGTGCAGGGGTCTCTAAAAATTTCGCATTATCAGTAACTTCTTTAATTGTGTGAGATTCCTGATTTAAACTGATTAGCGGTGTTTCTGGAGAAGTTGCTGGCATGTTATGAATTTCCGGAATTTGAGATGCCGCCTGATGAACCCCAGGTACTGTCGGACCATGAGAAAATGACCTTATCAATGGGTACTGGTGTCCGTACTGGTTAGCGTGACCATAGGGAGACACGTAGTGGTATTGAGGATAATGGGGGCCTGGACGATAGTATGGAGTGTATGGATAATCGAAAGGCACATTGGTAGGGCCATATCCAGGCTGAGGTTGAGAATGGGCGCTTGTTGAAGTGCTGGGTGGTTTAGGATTGGCCGTGGCACTGTGACTGTGCTTGACGAAGAATGGCCTGGTGAGAGTTGTTCCAGTTAAGGGATTGGGGAAGGCGGCGATTGGGTTGGCTCCCGGTGCATCCAAGTGTAGACTGGGATAGTTGGAGTGGAAGTTGGGCGGGAGATAGAATGGCGGAATGGTCTGTACGTGAGCGACTAGCGGCCAGTGAGGGTTTCCATTACCATAGGGATGTCTATGTTCCGTGATGGCCGGAGCTACCGGAACACTGGAGAGCGTCTGATGGAATTGAACAAAACAATATTCTATGTCAACATTATTTTAAGTTATCGTGATTTTTGTTCTAAAAATTAAAAGAGAACATTTCATTTTCAACATTGATGTTTATCGATAATGCCATTTAGCTGAGTGAACAGCAAGGAAACTTACCAGGGTAGCGTAAGTGGATGAAAACAACGCTGCCAGTAAAACTGTAAAACAAATTTTCGATAACAATATGAAATGTATTATAAACTTGAATTCAGATTTTAAAATAATGCAAATTAATGGAGAACATTAATGCAATTCATTTCTACAATTGCAATTACAATATGTACCCACAAGCAGCCCCGGGTGGGGGCCTATGGCGGGGGTCGAACGACCAGTTAAGAACAAAAGTGATTTTATTTAATAACGTTAGACTTACCTAGACGATTCATTTTAGTAAACGCTGAAATGTATTTCTGAAAATTTAATGAATAGTTCAATTTGCAGTTATCTGTCAATTAACACAAATCGAAGATAATTGTGCAGACATGAAGCTGCTGATATTAAAGAGCATGTATAACGAAGACATTTGAATTCCCAAGAAAAAGTTTAGAAAGTTAGCTTCCCCATAATAAAATGTTGTTTATTTATATGATCTGTTATATACAGAGAAATATAGAATTTTGTTTAAATTAACCTCATTGGAACTTTTTTTAAAAGCTAAACGTACAAAAAAGATATGGCGCTTACCTTTAACCTCTTTCCGTTGTTGAGTTTCGCTTTAGAATGGGGACAAGGAGGACGCAGTATTTTCACTTTATATACCGAGAAAATCCTAAAACCCTTTTCTCCTGTCACAAAGTGCTTAAGGGGCGACTCAGATTCCGTCTCACTTTCCCCTTACCTCTAGAGGTGATCCACTTTCGAGGTTTTTGCGGGGATGTCCTTACCTCTTCAGATTCAATGGGCCTCGTTCATCTTATCTCCTTTGCCTATCTGAGGGGCGTTTAAATGGGCGCTAAATCATATCCCGGTCAAAATTACTTGTCCAGCTCCGTATCTGCCTGCAAATCGAAACGAAATTATTTTCATAAATTTGCTTTGGAATTTCACAAATGCCACATCCCATTCTGGTATATGAAAATTCACATTCCGTCACTAAATTCATGCAAATCCCTCAAAGCATAGTTGTTTGAGCGAACAACCGAAATATATAAATATGGGAAAACGTCCGCAACTATTAAATTCTGTCAATCTTTCCCGCATTAATTTGAATTTATTTTAAAAATTAAATAAAAAGTTTTAATTTTATAAGAAATACAGAGTATACTTCAAATATCACGTTACGTTTTCAAGAATAAGTTAAATTGTAACGGAATTACCCCTTCCCCCTCCATTTTGAAGGACTTTGAATTGATGGGTTAATTGACCCATTGGTGCAGAAAGATTTATTGCTCACCTGTCTGACCTACTTACCGGAATTTATCTTCAAGTCGTATAGAGGTGAGCAGCGTTTGACCTCATTTTGTCGAACTTCAGTACCCCTACAGGTTTTAAGAACCAATAAGGTTTTATCGTACTCCGTATTTATCGTACCCCAACCCGTCTGAACAGTTTGACTAGATATTTTTTCAATAAACTTAGTATGACCAAAAAGAATTTCTACAATTTAAAAAAATCGTAATAGTTTTACAACATATTTCATTAGAGAACATTCTAACTAAGCATGTCACGATGACAATTTTGGAATTTTTTTCTTTCAGTAGGTTATTTATAAGTAATTATGTACGAAAAACACGCAATATCAAGATCGATATGTCGACTGATATCGTGCACATTGGTTATCTGGTATGCTGCCATTGGATGAAATTATTGTACTAAAACACAATGTTTAATTATTTAATTAAAGGTATACTCTGTAAATGTGAGTCCAAAACAGTCACCCACAAGTCGACGGTAACTACTGGCACATAACGGCACAAGCATGCGTTTTTCGGAGAAGATTGTTTTCACGATAACTAAGCTTGCCGTTGCCGCATGCCAGTTCCATTCTCCCAATACTTTGTCATGAGCATCTTTGGGGACATCACGATGGCGTAAAGAACTTCGCGGGAATCCTCAAACAATTCTCACAAAACCGCACACTCTCAATTTATATATATCAGCCTGAGACCAATGATGCATTTAAAGCCACTTCAATTGTGCGCGAAAATGGAAGAGAGGCACACAGAACGTGTTCAACATTTTGCCGCATGAGTTTTATATTACTTAGTACCCAAGTCATTTGCGCAATTGCATTCATGTTCCTATTTAAGTATTTAATGTGAGGCGGGATTGCTGCTATAAAGTATACTGTATATCCTTGCAATTAAATATTATAAGATATAAAGATAATAAATATCGATGGTGTATCAAAGCAAATTCCCATTGTAGTGAAAATATTCAGTATATTATTTTAGCGTGTACGGTTAAAACCCTAGAAATTGCAAATGGCTGACACGCTCACTCGATGGTCCCAATAGGAAACATCATGCTGGCGTCAGTTATCTGGTGTTTCTTTATAAATATTTTTGGAAACAGTTGAACATTGCCTATGGTCAACATTGTTGTTTTTCTATGTGTTTATGTTTATCGGCTTATGTTTAAATGACTCTAGGCTGTTTGTTGAAACATGAAAATATTTCGAGTGTATTCATGGAATGCTGCATCTTTCTATGATAAGAATATAAAAAAATTGGATCTAACATATTTCTATTCTCGCTACTGAAGAGTTACTCCGGGCGTCAGAGGTTCTGGAAATTGATCATTCATCTTTGTTTTTCTATTGTCTTCTATTTGTTTATTAATATTTCTGTGCTACGTAAAACAAAATATGTCGATACAAGCACAGAATTTTTTACTCAAAAGTTATGAAGATCGGATATTTGTCCTTGTACTAATCTATTACAAGTAAGCATGCAAGCAATATTAAATATATCGTTGCGAACCAGTAATACGACTGCTTAATGGATTATTTAATATATATAAATACAATTAGCGTTTTTAGGAAATGCAAAAAAACCTAATGGTATGTGAAAAGCGTGTGCATTGCGCAAATTTATAGTGGCGACTCCTGCGCTGCTTTACCATTTGGAGGACGCGAGCACTTTCTGATCCCCATTCAAAAAATGTGCTTCATTCTACTAGAAGTGTAAGGTAAACGGAATAGCGTTCAAAAGCGGATTACGACCACCAACCGTATCTCTTCGAGCATTCTTCCGTATTTATAAAAAATAGAAGAGACCGATTTAAAGACGATTTTGTAACCTAAACTTTGCCAGCAAACTCAACTTCCGGATTACAGATTCGTATTCGCCTATTCTAGTTCCATCAATGAAACTGAGAAATAGTGATCTGCAAATAGCTGCGCTAGAGTTCAGGGTACCTCAGGGTGTACAGTAGAATCGGATGTCGTAGCGTGAACACCTAAAAACCATCTTTTTCACTGGATGCTCCAAATTTCTAATCCAATTCTGGTAAACATGCTATAATGTTTTGCGATACACGCAGCAAAGCAAGCGCGAGTGATTTTGAAGGATATTTTGAGCTGTTAAAATCCTTCAACGTGTCGTTGGTTGGATTCTAAAAGAATCTTGAGGTTATGCAAGCGGCTGGTGAAATCCACTTGGAGTAATTTTTTCTTTAACCCATTTCGTTCTGTATTGATAATTTTTTTTTAAATGTTTCATGTTTGCTTTCTTTAATTTGTATTTTTATGTACGTGCTTGTATTATCAACAAATTGCTAAAAATCAAAGAATATGATACAGTCTGTATTTATGTTTTGTGGCGAGAAAAACTGAAAATTCAAATTAAACAATTTGGGAACTTGTCCAGGCAAGTGAAATTGCCAGTAATTTTAAAGTATCGAAATCGCTGCTAATCAATCTAACGAATAAAATACATGTAATAGCTACAGTAATTTAACTATTGTAAATTTAGTGGAGTAGGGTAATTTAAATTCAACTGATTGAACCATTCACGTGCTGCATTTATTGTACTCTTCTATTTTTATCCCAATTCTCGTTCTATTGTGGCTTCGATCTAATGTTTTTTTTAAATAAAACAAAATTGAATAACTTTGTCTCATTTATCACCACGATTTCTATATTTTTAGAGACTTTATTATCTCTTAATGCAGTCCACCAACATTAATAAACGTTGTTATACATTTTTT
>JAQGBY010000383.1:0-47127 GCA_034698785.1 Mycogona germanica | reverse complement strand
ATTAAAAAAAATTTAAATATATAAATTGACATTTTTTCTTGAGCTTGTGCATATAGATTTTTTTGGAATGACTAATTTTAATTGCCAGCAGTGCTGAAAGAGTTTTTTTAAAGGGTTTAATTCCTTTTCGCATTCCTTTTCCCATCAAAAAGCCACTCGCACGAACTGCCTGTCGCTAATGGGGGAATAGGACCTGTTGGCGTCTTTGATTCATTATACACACTCTAGAGCAGGTAATTGGAATAAAACGTTCCTGGAGGCATCTCAGGTGTGTTTCGAGCAAACCATAATATCCACTAGCCTCTGCAGTATACACTGTACATGAAGGATATAGCAAGTGCTAATCTCAGAATTTAGCGAAACACCTCTTCTGGTATACAACTCACAAAATTCCACTCTGCGTGAAAGTCAGTTTAAGACGTCCTCTCTGCGCAAGTCCTGCAAGAAGGGCCTCTTCTCTTGCGGCACTTGCAGGTGCGATATCTGGGTGTCTCTCCGGGGATTATGAACTCGGTCTCATAAAACACATCTGCATTTGCCGACCCATGTGCGTGTCGTTGGCTTCATTTTTCCGACAAAATCACAAGAAAATGGCTGCAGCTGTTGAAGTGATTGTCTCAACAGCAGAAATGGCAATTAATTAAGTAGGATTTTGCAATTTTACTGATGCATTTATTTCATTACGTTTAAAGCATTTATTTCATTATGTTTAAAGCATTTATTTCACTATGTTTAAAGCATTTATTTTATTATGTTTACATTTTCAATATTGCCAATTTTATTGTATTTAAAAATCATATTGCATAAGTCCATGTCATTTTATATATAAGAAAATGTAATAAATTGATAGCGGAAATAACCTTCCTGCAATTGCATAAAAAAATTATCAAATTCCAATGAACTATCAGAATGCAAATTCATGAAAGGCCTAAAAA
This sequence comes from Mycogona germanica, assembly GCA_034698785.1. Taxonomy (NCBI): domain Eukaryota; kingdom Metazoa; phylum Arthropoda; class Diplopoda; order Chordeumatida; family Chordeumatidae; genus Mycogona; species Mycogona germanica. The sequence goes on along the minus strand of JAQGBY010000383.1, from coordinate 46,192 downwards.
TATAAAGTATTGTTCTTAATAAAATGAATATGCCAACACAACTCGTATTTCTTAAAGTGAAAAAACTAATCTAACGTTAATCATTGGCACATCAACGGACACCTGTGTTGCATATACAATAAATATTGTTGGGAAACTGTCTGCAGTAAATACCTTACAGCTATGATCGTTTGGCGACTACGTCAGCTGTGACAATATCAGATTTCCAAAATATTCAATCTTTCTGAATCCAAATATTCACTTTTTAATTTTAATAATCATCAATGAAAAACGTGTAGCAATCAATAATGGGTGAAATACAATATACAGAGTAAACCAGTATACATCTGTGAATTTCATAAGTATTACATTAAGATGAAAGACGAACTTGGTCTCGACAAAATTTACTTCCGTGTTTTACTATGGCGATTATTTTATTGCAGGCGTTCACTGTATAAGGCCGGAGCAGGTTACAAAAATATGCCCACTGTCTCTTACATATTGCATGCATATTACATATCCTTCTTAAAATATATTGTAAGCAATATTCAAACCCACGCTCAAACCCATGCTTATGTTCTTACATGGATCAGCATCGAATCTTAATGCGGTTTTTTTTGCTACAGACAGATCCATTCGCGGAACACATATCAAATTGAAATTCATCAAGAAAATCTATCACGGGCTGCCTCTTTACTTCCCAACTATGGCATATTACTCCAACGCATTTTCTCCTCATAATAAAATATATTGGTAATACCGTACAAGTTGGCTGAAGTGAAAGGAAGACAGCATGTACATCCCTAAAGAATGAAGCGAATGTCGCAGTCAATGTAATAGCTAAGGGCAACGACCCTGCGCTCAATCAACAAGCATTTTTCCAAACAATTTGTGTATTAAATTGAGAATATTGGGACTCGGATAAATATTAGATTGACAACTTCAACTTCCACGGTGGAAAATTGGTGTCACTGGAGGACGCTGTGGTTTTCTGATAAACAATTGGCACACCAATATGATCGATTTGCTATTTAGGTTTTATTCAAATCCAAAAGAATTAGAAAATTCGTTATGAATTAATTTAACCTCCAACCGATAGGTTATCATCTGTGAGTTGTGCTTATTTGCACAACATGTTGAAAATGCAAGTATTTGTCGACGTTTTGCGTAAATAAATGATTCCTAGCATTAAGGTCAGTGAGTAAACAATTAGATGTAGCTTGACTTTGCCCTTAAGCGCTCACCTAATAATATGCCTCGACATTTGATGACGTTACCGAATACCGTATTTGTTGACACCACAGCAGTTGCGATACGAACGAAAATATCGCTAAATACACCATTATTTTAACACACGCCCATACAATGGGGTCTTCTGGGTCTTCTAGTTTGTTGAAGTAGATGTAGTAAATGTGCCCCCTCACATATACTAGCCTAAGTACCACGAGGGGTACAGAAAATTCTGTAGTGCAGTGACTACAGTGACGGTAAAAAAAAGTCTAAGTGTAACCGAAATGTCAGCGTCCCAGACACAATTGCCGCCAAATAATGTGGGACCCCTACTATTTCATGTTTTAGTAGTTCTAATGAAGCCAAAATAAGTCACGGTCAGAAAACCGCGACGAAAAGCTATCCGATGCTCAGGGTGGCTCACCTTGGATTGATGCCAGTCGCGTTTTTCCATTTTCCCCAAAGCACACTTCAGCGCATAAGCAATTGTCATTTCAATGCAGAGAATTTGGTTTGTTGGTATTATTGTTATCGCAAATTGAAGATATCACATAACAATACGCAAATGCGTCGAATCATTCAATTCTGTTCCATTATACTGTAGAATATTCTCATCGTTGCGAAACCGAGAAATAAAGCAGAAAATTCGATTCGATCTTTACAGGGAACTTGCGTTTTCTCTATTTTATGATGTGAGACGACATATATGGCGTGAGATTGGCACAAACATTCATATGAAATGGTGACGTTACAATTTATATCAGGCGACTAACACAAATTCCCAAATATTTATTTTTCCTGTACTGAAATACAATCTTCCGAACAAAATGAAGTGCACTATAGATACCAATGTTACATGTCATGTTTTGTACCCCTGTCACAACGGCTTTTCCTGAACGTTCTTGAAAAATGGCGAATTGAACATGAGATTGAGGCAATTCAAAGTTGCAAGCGCTTTCCGAGAGAAAGATGACCAAATATATAGCAAGGAAAGCCAAACTCGTCCCTCTTCAGCACATTTGAGATGGGAGAACTGTCATTCGAGAGCGTGAATGCATTTTGAGCAGGTTTAAGCATCACACGATTGTGATTGACAAACGGCAATAAAGTAAAAATAAAATATATCAATTTTATAGAATCATCAAAGAGAAATGAAAATATCAAAATAGTTTGGTGACACTGTTCATGGATGGCATTGTTAATCTCTGCTTTGGGGTACTCGTATATGTACCGTACATGTACTGAGAGCAACTGAATTTTACTACTTGTTCAAATTCTACTTCGTGGATGGTAGAAGTAGGAAGCATTGAAATATCCAGAAAATTTAGGATAACAAGTACTTTTGTATTGTAGAAAAAAATGTCCCAAACTTTTGTTCACGAAAGTCATCTTGAGGAAAAAGAAAATAGGTTTGCACCAACCATACGTCGTCAGGGTCTTTTTTATTTTAAACTTTTACAACTGTAGTTTCGGTTCTTTGTGCGTGTGTGTTTTATCGTTTTTATATCCAGTTGTTTTAACCTGACCAAAAATATCCAATAATTAAGTTACCGGTATCGACGTAGTTCAACCAATATAAATTCCTAAAATATGTATCTTTCTAACAGAGATGCTGAGACGAAAACGTATAATCTTAGCAACTCGTCTTTTAAAATTGTGGTAATTTTTTTCAATCAAAGGGAAGATAAAGTGTTTGTTAAAAGAAAAAATAATTTGCAGGAATTTTCTCTTAGCGACAGTTTGGATTGGTTTCAGTGTACCAATGTAAAACCAATAGAGGCGCTGCCGCAAATATACGAACCGGATTGGTGCAGGTTGCAAACACACACACACACACACACACACACGTAAACTCTCTCGGTTTCAACGTCACGGCAAAAACTGTTTTTTCCTGTCGCTAAAAATCCCAAAGTTCGTATGTACTTCTCGTGTACCTATCTAGATATATATTAAGCTTTGTTTGATTCGAAAGTGCATGAATGCGAGCATGTGAGTTCGGTAGATAACTGGAAAAATTCTTCCGAGTTATTCGTTATTTCTATGAGTTTTTCCTTATAAGATTATCTATTGTCGATTTCGATTTTGCCCGCGTTACGCTCGTTTTTCTCACGAAGAGAACCCGCAATAGTTTTCATTTGGGAAATGGAAAGCTTATTTTTATAGCGTGGGAGCGTTCTGCGTTTTGACTTGCACTTGTCGTTGAAACCGAAAGTTTGCTGAGTTACTGCTATTGACGAAGAGAGCACAATATTTATTGGTCGAATGTATTTTTTACTTTCAATATGAATAATTATAATGGTTGACAATAAAATAGATAACGTGGATTTTCCTGTTTGTTCAGAGAAACTCAAAAGTCTCAAAACGCCATCTAGTGAAAGAACAATGCGCGAGACAATCTTAGAGCACAACTGAGTTGCGCCAACATCTCAACGACACCTGAATATTTCCCTCAGAGGTCTCATCATAAAATTGAACCGTAACGATTTTTACAATAGAATACAAAAAACGACTACCGAAACGAGCCCCAGTTGCGTAACCCACAATTTTCAGCAATCGGGTTACCGTTCGCCACAAACGTCGCCACCGTCGCCGGAAATCGTGTCAGTTCTGCTACACCGTTAGGTTTCGACCGGTGCTAAACTAGAAATTAGTGTTCCCCTCCTTCTTTATGCTTTCTCTCGAGCATTGATCGTTCGAACTGTTCAGGCAGGCAGAGAGAGTTGGAGCTCGTAGATACTGTACGTGTACGTCGTTAATTACTGACGTCAGGACAAGGGTTAGAAGAAGAGAAAAAGCACCCCAAGAAAAAAAAAATGTTTGCCGAAAACTGTGTGGGCTGAACTCCAAGCTGTCTGTCGACAGATGAGAATTCCTGTAGTCGGCGACTCTCCTGGGAGTAGCTATTTTGTATGCCGGAGCGCCGGGCACACACGTACGGTGGGGACTGCCACAGCATAGGCTATGCCCAAATGCGTTCAACAACGGGATAAGTTATCGTTTACAACGCTTTCCGTGAATCGGAATTTAAATCAACTTTCGAAATGTGATGCAGCATTGAATTTTCTGACTTCTGTACTACGTCAGAGCCGAGCAACGTGTGGCAGCAGTTTCGAGCGTTCAGAGTTTACACGCTGATAATCATGTGACGGACGCGCAAACGTTCACTCAATAACGCGATTCATGTATTTGGCAAACTATAGAACAGACTACTGTTAAGTGGTTTGGTCACCCCGTGATGAAGATCTAATTCTCTTTTTCAATGACGTGAACATCAACATTTAAAATAAGTGACCACTGTATCAGATTTCGGTCACGTGTTTAGACAACGAGAAATCACATGAAATGGTGCATCGCAATGTTCTAAGAGATCTGCTTTTCTGTCTAACTCCAAATACAAAAATACCTCGCAGAGATTCTGAAATTTGACATTTCAAACGTAACCCATCAAAAACTTCATTGTGTGTAGGGAATTCAACCCTATTTATTTCAAAGTGTCTCTGTTGCTGGACGTATTTTATTTTCAACAAATTCCGGTTTCAAATGTGGTTGCAGCCGCGACGAAAACTTTCACCGGTTGGAAAAAAACGAAAAATTATTTGCATTAGTGCCCGTGTCGATTCGATCGCACTTACACGAATACGCGAAAAAAAATAGCATCAGAGGGTTTGTTTCGTTTTTGCCCCGCCCAACGCACCGGAACTCCCCGAGACTAATATTTTTCTAACCGGATTAGCACGTGCACGAACGACCGGTAAGCCGAGAGTGTGCCACCTCGTTGCCGCAGGTCGATCTTGGAGAGATCGAGAGAGAGACCCAGCGAGTGAAAAACGTGCAGACATCAAAAGCTCCAACCAACACCACGTCTCATTGTGATTGACCGTCCGACCCACCACCACCTCCGCCTTGTTTATGATCAACGAGACGTCCAACTACTGACTTTTCACTGCCCCCCTCTCTCACCCCTCACTGGTTCTCAACCACTCTGCACGTGCGGCCGAGGAGATCTCGCAGCCTGGCCAGGTCGCAGCTGACACCGCCAAAAGCTGCGCAGGATCGGCCATTGTTTCTTACAAATTATAACGCTCTAATCCTAATGAAGGAATGGTGGAGGGTGGCGGTGGTACAACACGATCGCCGGTTAGGCACGCACCACCTTAATCCCCGTCTCAGGTGTTGGCCACCAGTTTCACCAAAAACGCAGATAGGTGTGACTGTACATGTGTGAGTGTGTGTGTGTGTGTGTGTGCGGTGTGCGGTGCTCGATGGACGGTGGAAAGAAAAATCATCTCGTTCCTTCCCCGCACTCCAACCTCAAGCATCTCTCGTCCTCGCCGGACATAGTCGATTAAAGTTGGTTTTGATCTGAAGGAGGAGGATGTTGTTGACGGTCTAAGGATTGCTCGTGTTTCAGTGATCACGCGTCGCTGACGGTCGGACTTGAGGTGTCTGACCGCACTAACGCTGTTCCTCCGTTGTCGTGGTGTTCGTTTGACCCGGAGTGAGTTCGGCCACGTGTTCCCGAGGTCCACGTGGTTTTCCGGTTTCGTCTTGTAGTCAGCTTTGCTCGTCGCCGCCCACTTTCGATGACCCGCTGATGTGGCCGCAGCGCGCGCCCGGTAGACTCTATAGTAGTGTCGTCGTCACACGTCCTCATCTGTCGCTCGTCCAACGATCATGATCCCCTGCAAAGTGAAATTTATCTTGTGGATGTGCTTGCTCTTCGTCTGGATCGCCGTCGCCGTCACGCAAGCTGCGCGGATTCGACACCGTCCCTCGCTGGATACAATCAAGACTAAGATGGTGAGTGAGTGTGGGCGTGTTGTCGTTAAGAGGTTGGTGGCAAATTGTGAGATACTGGAAAAATACTCTTCCGTAATGGATCAAGATCAAAAACAATTTTCTAACTTATCAATTACATGATAATTCTATATTTTTAATTAATTATTTATAAATTGTTATTTCCTCAAATTTGGATTTCTTAAAAAATTGCGCACTATGTATTAATTACGGAACGAAACCAGTTAATTTCATTTGAAAATTCTGAAACAATCAACATTGTGAAATAGTAAATTCTGCCTGATCCATCCTACTTATTATTATCAATGTCTGCAGAAAATCTCAAGTTAGTCAAATTTTGAATGACTTCGCGATCGTAAAGTTTCAACAATTCAAACCTTTCTTAGATCAGGGTTCTATTAGGGGGGAACCGGGCAGATTTTACTTATTTACTCGTACAAACCATCGCGCGTTTGTAACGGTCTGCCTTCCCCCCCCCCATTGTACTGTACGTTTTGGAACTGGAACATGTTGACACTAATGTGATGCTCTTGTCGTGGTGTTGATAATCCTTTTCGATGTTTTTCTCGCTCGCTTTTTTGTGTGCCGCATCCGCGTGCCACATGTTGTTCCATAACTTCAGCCATCGAGCGAAAATATATACAGGGCGCCGGCGGCGCCAAAATATAGTCTATACACGGTTCGACTCGGCCTACCCACACACACATATATATATATACACAGACGCACAAAAATCTATCGCGAGAAAATCCTAGCTAGCCGGGGTAGGGGGAGATAGAGAGACAGAGATAGAGGGTAGGTAGCCTAGGCGCAGCTAGCGGCGATGGGACGTTCGGCGAGATGGCGAAGCCGAAATGCGGTTAATCTGGGTGATGGCACGTGTCTCGTGTCAGAGTTAGACTAGAAACGCCGGCGCCGGTTTTCTAAAAGCAACACAGCTAAAACAAGAGGGTAAAAATACTTTGTTTCTCGAAACGGAACGGGGAGAGTTCGCAGACCTTGAATGATGCTACGCCAGGCGATGACAAGACTTAATTTGAGGTTTTCGGTACGGCAAACACGCTTTCCAATAATGTATGGTCACCAAATGACGGGTGGGAGAGACCGGAGACGTGTGTGAGTTCAACTATGTATTCAAAGATGCGCTTGACTTAATTGCGGATACGGTAAAGTCGCTTCACACTGTTTCTTTTTTTTATTTAGTTTCTTCTGCTGGCTGATCCCAACATTTTTAAACAATAACCTTTAAACGACACAGCTTAATTGTAGATATAACATTTACGTTTTGTAGTTGTGTTGTTGCTGACTTTCACGCTGAGAACAGGTAGCAGTGTTTGCGAAGTAACAATGGTAGACAAAATATATGAACATACTAAAATTCGCCAAAAGCTGAAATGTTAAATTATAGATGTTTATCGGTTTTGTTTAACTAGGATAACCTGTATACCTGTTTAAATACATATGAGTTATTGAGTTATTAAATTGTTAAAAGTACTATTTCAAAGACAACAGTTGTAAGATAACTTGTGTTCTTTTTGTTGGTCTCGCTGAATATGTCTCGTAGCAGTCCCTCTCTCTATATATATTTGGAGGGAGGAGTGGGTGCATTTTCGAAATGGGGAAACGGTAGAAAATGCTTTTTTCCACACAAAAAAAGAACAAACCCGCAAATTTGAAGTGAACAAAGCGTTACGAGTTTGTGCCAGTGTCGGTTAAAATTTCAAGCAGAGTGAGACAGCTTTTTTCTCCTCACAACACACACACAACACACCATCGTCTATTCATAGACTTTTTGTTCATTTCTTAATCTTTTACGTCTGACGATTATCTGCAACATCTGAAACGAAAGTTCAGACAAAACACTAGAAGCAGTATCACACGCTCGACTTGCCGTAGCAAGACAAGCAAAACGGCGTGCTCTTCTCACGATGCTATATCTGTATGTGCGCGCAGAGAGTGCATTTAGCCGTCTCCTGTCTCCGCCTAGCTAGTTCCTCCAGAGTGCATTCTACAGTATACATACTCCCGTATTTTGCAAACACAGAGATCAATTTGAAACGTTCCAAAACGCTGCATTTTTTTTTTTTTTTGGAGCGCGTCTTGCCGGCCAGTAAAAATGCCATGTTTTGATGTACGCATCTTGCATCGCCTTTTCAGTGGCTGACAGACGCCATTTAGAAATGGCCCAGACACAAAGAGATATTAGAACTAGAGCACTGTAGAGCTTGTTCATCAATTTCCAACTCCGCTGGCGAGAAACGCGGCCAACAGAGAAAAACAAAAATTACGAACGAGCAAAATCGGCAAAGGTGTTTGTATATTTACTATTTATCGATTTAATTCACTCGGAATTGAACGGGATAAGAATTGCCATGATTTGATAACGTCTACCGCAATGGTATCCGTTACGGAAAATTCAAATTTTAAATCGTTTTTGATTTGACGTAAATATGAAACTACAAGCAGAATATAGAAATTATATTTATTTACAGTACAATTTTGCAATATTCGATGCGAAATTTTGACATGATTGTTAAATCGGTCTTTTGCTGTTTTTGATTGCAGATCAAGCAATCATGGGAATTAATATCAAAATTTCTTTCACTTTTATTAAATGTGCACCTCTGCACGTCGCTAATATCGAGATTATAATATATAAATTTGTGGTTGTGGCGGGGTTTTATGGCTGAGGCGAATTTGAGTCTTTCTCGCCAAATGTCAAAAATCATGCGAAAAAAGTATAGAAAAGTGACTGTTGTTGAGTACAGCTTATTTGGAATACACCCGCTATGACGACAACGGAAAAGGTGAAAGTCTCCAATGTGACGCGATCATTTCACATTATATATGTTCAATTGTAAATTTGCTGTAATCCCCGCGTGGGCCCAATGGGTGGAGACGACTGAATCTCGCTGTTGATGAAATTGCAACACCCTGAGAACTTTTAAGAATAAGTTTCGTGTTTTTTGCGTTGTTTGTTGTGACAAATGAACCAGAAAGTGCACCTGGGCGGAACTCGCTGTTGATTTAGTTGTATTTTATCAAAGCTTTTTGAGTTGAGATCAATAACTCAATTTCGTTTTTCTCTAGTGACATCAGATCACTTAATATTTAAGAAAACAATGTCGCTCTGACGACGTTTCAATTTCTGTTTTCGTCGAAGTATTTATAATGTGTGACAGGTATACTTTGTAAAACTTCGCTGCAGAAGGCAACGGAATAGAGGTTAAATTTACGAGTTCTTGGCTGAAGTGGCACCACTGTGACGCGCTGCTATTCTCGACCGAGCTGAACTACAGGCCTAAATCCAAGTTGCACGTTGAAACATCTGAACACTCGGAGTTGCAAACGCGATGCATGCGCGGGTAATGTTCCATTGTGATATTTGCCTAGGTATACATTCTGCATTCCATTGGCTTTAAACTCAAAATAACGTCACAGGAAGAAAAAAACCAAAACGTGATTGAAAACTCCACACCGATTTGCACATGGAATAAATTTGAATTCTGAATTGTCGAATTGATAGTGATATTACAAAAGTAGAATTCGGCACAGCGTTTCGATTTTATAGTCCTCCTGGGTGGGTATTTTGACCAAACTAATTCGTAACTTCATATACTGATGTGTGAAATATGGTCGATCAGATCGTCTGTTCTAAAAAAAAAATGGATTTTACTCGTTTCTTTGTCAACTCTACCAGAGCTTTATATTTACTCAGGTGCATGGCTGTTCATTTGATCGACGCGTGACGGTGATGACGTTGTTATTAGCTGTTCGTTGCGCCGTTGACGCGAGCGACCCCAGCGGTTTAATTTGAAATTCCCTCAATTGCGGTCATGAGTTGTTTCGAGGCTCAACACGCCCAAACTGATTGCGTGGCAGACGTGACCTGCAAATCAAATTATCCCGGTTCGACCGAGTTTGCGACAACCTCAGTGTGCGTTACACGAAACAATCGTTTCCGTAGTTTGTTGCCAAATACTCGCGATTGCTGCAGCGCCACATATACACACCTTTGGCAGATGAAAGTGATTCCACATTGCCCTGCCAAGTGTTATAGTCGTGACTCTTCAAAAGGAAGAGCCAATTTCGTATGTAACAATGGCACAACTATTTTTAATTACGAACGTCGTGTGAGTTGACAGTAATCCAATCAGAGAGAAATGTCGTTTGAACTTTTTCCTCTAGCCATGCACGTGAGAATTTTGAGGCAATACCTTTTGGTTAAACTCAAACAAAGTGGCTACTCGTAATTAGAGAGATTTATAATTTCTGATTTACATTGGCCTTGAGTCAATAGCGTTGAACTGGCCAGTCGTGGGTCAGTCGTAGCTTTAGTGCCTGTATGTCGATGACATTCAATTCTAAATTCCAATTCGAACTCCAAGCACGCTGGAGCCAAGCGTGTTTCAAATTTAATTTTAATTTTAATTTAAATTTCTGCTTAAAATTTACTTTTGTCGTTGATGAAATTTCAAATATAAAATGTGTTGAGCTGGGAAACGAATTTACAAATCATTCAACCTAAATAAAATAGTGCCGAAGCACGCCGAGTCGGATGTTGAGTTAAGGACGATGTCTTAAGGACAAATAAAGCTGGATAGATACAGCAGTGTAATCCGACAGTTACAGTAATGGTAGCTATTTTTAAATATCCACCATTACTGTAACTGTCGGATTACACTGCTGTATCTATCCAGCTTTATTTGTCCTTAAGACATCGTCCTTCATTCAACCTAAGTTTCGAATGTATCTGTATTTTCATTTCAAACAACAAGATAGATCGATATAGTTTCTTAGCCCCTACATATTGTGGCACATAATGTATGCCATCGACCAAAAATGGCATCGATTTTCAAATTCTGCAAAATCATAATTCGCAATTCATTTTTCCCATTATATCGAGTAACATCAACCTATTCTTGTCTCTAAAGGAGGCTAACCGCGTAGTTGACACATTTGAGGTCATTTTTACATTGGCAGAAAAACAAAGAACAGCTGCAATGCAGTCTCCATTGTTCGTTAGAGCTTTTATTTAGGTGTTGAATAGGGATTGACGTACTTGAAATATTCACACGTCCTTTCTGGGGGCGAGCACTTTAGGGCAATCAGGTGCCCACGAAACATTCGAGGTAGAGCTTTATTTTGTTCTCCCCTGCTCTCAGCCCTAAGCTCTTTCGTGGATTAAAAAGGTTTAGCTATAGACTTGCGTTAAGTTGATCATAACCGATTGGCTTGTAATTTAAAAATATAAATAATATATGATTTATTCAACTATTTATGCAACAATTCCTAAGCGTCAGATGTAATTAACATCATCGTCCATCGTTGGCTAGGATTTGAAATTTCCACGCAGCGATAATCTGGATTATCTAAACACTGCGTGTGTTGTAATGAGGAGACTTAGGACTACTTGTTCAAGGCTTTCGTTGTTGGTCATTATCCCATGCTATTAGGATTAGTAATATCTGCCGTCGGCCATGGATTGCGATGAAGGGGGCGCAGCTGCTCCGCCAATGTTTTCATTTACTTTCCAGACAACACGAGCCAAAAAAAGTTCACCTGAATGACGTAACGATCGGATATGCGCTTGCCCAATGTCACGACGCCCTAAATGAAAGCACCACCTGTTAAATCTGCTTTCCTCTAGAGTACTGGTGCTCATTATACTGTCGTACTTACTGTATCACTTTTCGATATGATTGTTTGAAATTCCACGTACCTCCCCATGGATTCCACCGATTAGGTATTGCTCATGGTAGGAGTCAACGCAGGCATGGGATTAACTATTGTCACTAGCTGTCATTATCAGCTTAGCAACAAGGTGTTGTACAAAATATGATATTCAGTTTTAAAAGTTGCCTATTGGCAAATACACAAATAACTATTTAGTATTTTACAGAACATGAATTCACTCATTTTCAAATCAATGCATTTTTGACATATTGTAAAGAGACTTTCTTTCAAATGATCATTTAAATGTTGTGTCTTGAAGTGATGTATAACATAAGCGCAAAATAAGTTCAATCATATCGGCACTTTTGTGTTTAAATTTTATTTTTGTTTCAAATTGCTAGCAACTAAAAATATAATAACTCAATTTTTATAACTTACATATACTCTCGTACATACTATTTTGATGCTGTCATTTCCCACATGTTTAGAAAATAGATGTACCTATTATAATAATTGCAAGTTAGATCTGTGAGTTAAATGCGGATTGACGGTGAATGTTTTCGCCTGTCATTATTTAGTCTCAGATCTGATTAATGCATTATTTCTAAGAAATGGTCAGACAGTATATAAGCATGTAATTAAGTTTTGTCTTTCGGAGGAACCGTATAATTTTCAGAAGATGACATGTTATTTAGTATAGCTCCATAGCTAATCCCGTTAGCGCGTCACTATTTGCATAATGGCTTTACGTCAATTTGCGTGCATGGCTGCGAGCTCGCTGAAGTAAATTCAAACCCTTCATGTGCATTGCATTGCAGACAAAACCGCTGCTGTGTTGGTGTAAACCTGTCAGAATATTCAACGTGTTTTGGCTGGAAATATGCCAAGGCGTTGATATTTGTAAGGAAGCAGTACGTCTTTGGCAAACAACTGTACTACTCTGTTGTATATCATTATAAACAGCAGTTTAAAAAGCAAGATCACTTAGTAATCGTAGGTTTGAAAAAATGGTTGCATCGGAAACCAATTTTGTAGGAAATAGTTATTTTAATCGGATCAACAAGACCAATTAGACATTAGATAAATTTTTAATTCAATTTGTAATTTTCAATAGTATTTAATGCATTAAATCTGCAGTGTCTTATATTTAAGATATTTATTGTTCTTCTATGAAATTTGGACTTGTTAGTAATGGTGAAGGAAACCTGAAACGCCATACGAATGCACAAATGTTTAAATATGAGTCTGATGCTTTTATGCACCTTTCTGAGTCATTGATGGTGTTAATTTTATAGGCACCCTGTATTTGTAATTTCATGCCAAAAAAGACAGACTTGGCTGATGACCAAAGGATTTTGGCGAACGCACGTGTCCACCTTGCCCTAAGCGAGTAAAGATGGAGACGGTGAATAGTTGTAAGCGGGCTCAACCGCCTATGTCCCTCCTTTGCAGGTGCGCATTTAGAACTCATAGGTGAGCATGCTACACGGTCGATCATTAGGCTTAGACGATAGAAATTTTTACTGTCATTTTTTTTCTCCCGGCCTTTTTTTTCTTAATCTCGAGGAATTGCCTTGTGGATACACCGAAATTCATGTCATTGTCGATTCAGGAGAACACAGATGCGTCGAAACATCTGTTTGTTTCAACCGCGATCCCCGGGTGCAGCCGCAATTAAAGATTAAGCCTAGCTCACGTGCATGTCGACCTCCAGAATTTCCGTTGAATGCAGTCCACTGCTAAAGATTTACGGCGGTCATCGATCGTTGATGTCTTGACGTGAGCTAAATATAGTGAAATCGATACCAAATTATCAGTGACAATTAATTAACCAAAATAATGGATCGATGAATCGAAAGTTCAGAATTCGGAGCAGGTACGACTCAAACCTACAATGTACTTCATTAATCATTTGAGTATGTCAATCTCTAGTAAAAAAATGAACAGATAATTTCCACAACATTGATGATATACTTTGCGAACAAACAATCTAATATTAATCTATTTTCTGCGATCTTATAGCGACTCCTTCCCCATGTTCGACAGACAAATATTATCATTATACTCGTATGAGACCTTCATGGCCAACTGAGAGCAGCTGCCTCTGAGCAATCGCTGCAATTTAGTGCTGCCTAAAGAGGATAGATTGAATAGTCATGTTTAGGACCTTTAAAAAATTTAACCGTTTGCGGAATAGCATTATATGGTATTTATTTTGCTGAAATTTTCGTTATTCGATTGTATTATCTATTATTTTCGGATCTCAGAATCCCACGTAAGATAAAGAATCAACCAGATTTCAAAGTATTTTTTCTAAACAAGTTACTACCTTATATCTACAACAGCTCAACTAAATGTTATTTAAAATATAACATTTAGCAGTTATCTAATTAAGTTACAGTTTGGTCGAATATTGATGGTGTTTTTAACAAAGTCGGCTGTCAAATAACCCTCTCTTTGAATATGCCTTTCGTGCAATTGCTATACATTTACTTTTGATAAATTGTGTTTTATAGCTAATCACTAAAATGGTCTTTTTGTTTTCCATAGGGAGGAGCTCCTACAGTTCTAACCAAAGTCTTGGTGCAAAGACCCGGCGGAAGCACGACGGAAACCGGCACGGTGACGACATCTGCCGGCAGCGCCGCCGTCAATGACATCAATAATCTCATATATTCGCCGTGGTCCGAGTGGTCGCCGTGTTCGCGTAAGTGCAAGCAGGAGCGCTCGCGACAGTGCAACGCCCCCTGGCGGTGCGGCAACGTGGTGTACAAGGAGGAGCGCTCGTGCACCGGTCGCCGATGCCGTCGCCTGCCGTTCACGGTGGTGGAGGGTGGCCAGCGCGAGCTGCCCTTCAGCACTTTCAAGAACATGTACTCGTCCTGGTCAAACTGGTCGCCGTGCACCAGACAGTGTCGGACTCGAAGGTATCGCAACTGCGAGGAGGAGCTGTTCTGCGGCACCAGCGTCATTCAGGAGGACGCGTTCTGCTATGTCAAGGGAACGGTGTGCGAGCGCATGTTTCGTCGGCTCAAGAAGGATAACGATATACAGAACGGTGGTAAGTTATTCGCAGGTACCCACCTGTTGTCTAATTAGCTCTTAGTATTGCAATCTTCATCGATCCTTAGTAATGATTGATTTTTGTTGTGACATATATCCTAGTTACACATGCTTCAAGTTGCTTGAAATATGTCAATTGGGCTTGAGATTGGGATCGTGTCCATCCCGATAGATACAAATCACTTGCTCGAATCTTATTAAAAGTGGACAATTGGAAATCTTGAGCATAGTTGAGATGGAGGAATTATCATTCGAGAGTGCAGGGTGTATTTTTGTCGAAGCACGGACGAGCGGCACGTGCCGATTCTGTTCAATGTCTGAACGCACCTTGTTAAACATGCTTGGAATAATACCCTAGTCACACTGGCCAAGCATGATTATTCCAAGCATGTTTAGCAAGGTGGGTATAATTAAACAGAATCCACACGTACCGCTCGTGACAATTCCTCCATCTCAATTGTGCTCAATATTTTCAATTGAGCTTGAGTGGGCACGTTCCACTTTTAATAAAAGTCGAGCACGTGGTTTGTATCGCTGGCGATGGACAAGATCTCAAAGAACAATTTGCCCCAATCTCAAGCACATTTGAAATCTCACAAGCAACTGAAGTATGCTTACAGTGTGACTAGGTTATACAATAAGTATGCTTGACCAGTGTAACTAGGGTATAAAAAATATTGAAACAGTTGGCTTAGTACAAAAGGTTAGGATTTTAGTGATTTTGGTGATCGTGCTATTTGGATACAAGATTACAACGAATGGTTTATTAAGAGCAGGTTGGCAAAAAGCTTTTGCATATGACGTGACCCTCCATCACGCAGCAATCACGATTCCAGAAATATATCTCCTTTTTATTTATTGTACTCAGAATTGTATGAAGCAAATAGGAGAAGATTGCACACGCTACACTAGCGGGCTACATTAAAAATGCAATGGATCATGTTTTCTTAAAATAACACCAAGGGCGGTGCTGGAAAGTATCTATAATTTAACCTCACGCAGCGTATGAGTGTGACGTGCTTTTATTATAGCGCCCCCTACTGTCTCACCTATATGGTATTGTGTAGACGCCACATAATTTATTATGAGAATCAACAGCGCACTCCCATCACGACACTGCATGCTGATGGTATTGGATTACACCCCTTATTTTATGACGCCATGACCATAACTCACATTCAAGTGATGCGTGAGATGCTTGTCTATTGATGTACGACATGCGCGTAATAATGATGCGTTATTATACGTCTATTCACTTTATTTGTATCTCAAGCGTTGTATTTGGATGCAAATGCAGGTATCGTCAGGAACGAATAGATCTCCACAGTATTACCATAGTCATTTTCGCTCTCAGTTGATGACATCTTCTAACGTTCAATGCCACTTTCGAGGTGTACAAAAATGATAGTGATGTTGTATCAATCTGCAATGCGAGCTAAAAGGAAATTGTAGTCTTGAAGATGTTAGAATTGTTTCTATAGCCCAATCCACAAATCACCATCAGGTGACGTTCACTAAATAATTGTATTGTCTTTCATGCGCTGTCATGAAATGACTACGACGCCATTTCTTTTCAACTAAATTTCATCAATCGTATAATATCCGCCTTACTTTTAAAGCTAGAATAAAAAAGTGTTTAAACTAAAAAAATATATATGGTTCTCAGAAAATCAAATGTATGATGTACAACAACAATTTATGATGGAGACGTCACATCTCTATGCTTGAATACGCGGATATCTCAATGGTCTTCAATGATTGTTTGATTCTTCATGTGATGATGTGAAGGCAATTACATACATGTGTATGATCCGTATATGTGCCATTTTGACGTTATTTTGTTGCTTCTGTTGCAGAACCAAAAGAGCAGCCACCAAAAGAAGCACCACCAAGAAGCATAACAGACGAAGAATGTGGAATCAGCAATGTGAGCAGCGATTTGGCGCTGCGAATCATTGGCGGACGTCCTGCCATCAAAGGACGCTGGCCATGGCAGGTACAGATCCCTATGTATTTAAAGTTTACTGTAATTTGCTTGTTTGTCTCTCTTAAATTGTGCAGGTCGCCATCTCCGTATCGCAATACGAACATAAAATAATAGTTGTTTTTTATCGAATCTGCAGGTGGCTGTCCTCAACCGCGCCAAAGAACCTTTCTGTGGCGGCACCCTGATCGCCCAACAGTGGGTGATGACGGCGGCCCATTGCGTGCGAAAGCGCCTACACGTACGGCTAGGCGAGCACGACCTCAACACGGTGGATGACAGCGAGCAGGAGTACCGCGTGGTCGGTGTCTTCATTCATCCGGATTACGACCCGGAGACGGTGGACAACGACATCGCGCTCCTCAAGCTCAGCTCGCCGGCCATCATGGACAAGAACGTGCAGCTGGCCTGCCTGCCCAAGCAGCTAGCCCCTCTGCCGCAGGACAAGTCCTGCACCATTCTGGGCTGGGGAAAGGAGCGCCACTCGGCCACTTTCGGCACGGACGTACTGCACGAGGCCAAGGTGCCTATCGTGGACATCGAGAACTGCGTGGACATGTACAAGGACTACTACATCACGGGAAATATGTTTTGCGCAGGATTTCCGCGTGGACGAGTGGACTCGTGCGCGGGGGACAGTGGCGGGCCACTGTTGTGCGAGGTGAACAATCGATGGCACGTATTCGGCATCACCAGTTTCGGCGAGGGTTGCGGTCGAAAGGGCAAGTATGGCATCTACGCCAAGGTGCCAAATTTTATCACGTGGTTGAAAGCCACCATCGATGACAATTCCGATATTCTCTAGCGATCGGCATGCACATTGCTCGGAACTCGTGAAGAATGTTTTATGGCGTCAGCAAGCTGGCCATTATGATGACAAAATGGCGACCTGTTGGTTACACCATGGTTTGCCAACGTGTACGTAACACAACCTGGCGGTGAAAGTGACAATCATTTCACTGATAAACGCTTGACGAACTGGGTTCATCCCGAAGAGATAGAAAGGGTGAAATGAAACCGAGGATTTAAAACATAGTTGATTTGTTTGGAGGCAATATTTTTGATGTGTGAAAACTACGGACTTCCAGTGTGAGGTTTCCATATTGGGCACAGGGAACAATTGTTTTGGAATGTTGCATGAATCTGCGAAACCGAAAGATTGTGTCCAAAGTGTACTGTTTTGGCAATTATCGTGCTATTCAAATAATTAAAATGCGTTGAAATCGACTGAGCTATACCAAAGATACTCACACTTGATGACAAGATTGCAGCACTGATTAAGCTACAAATGCGGGCGCATGAAGGTGCACAGCGGATTGAGCGGAAGGTGTTTTAATCTGAGTTTTTGTTTTGTCATGGGAGTGTGCTTGAAAAAAAAAGTTTTCTATATCCTTGATGAAGAATTTGAAAGTTAAAATATTATATATCAGTGCAGAACGTGCGGAAAGTAAATACAATTTATATCCCCGTTTTGTCTTCTCCTGACTTGCGGTTATCGGTAAAATATGAATTTCCTAAAAAAAATTGTGGTATCGCGCAAAAAATATTTGTGGTCATGCTGTCCTTTTAAATCATGCTCCAAATGTATTTCATATCGAAGCTTAACTATTCTATCGTCATATGCGCATATGCATCGATCGAAAATCTCGCACATTGCTCTATCAATAATCCCGGTGAATATTAATAGTTCGCCACAAACCAGCTGATTTTGGAAGGTCACTTTTTGGTTAGGCCATTCTGCTTTTTTTAAGACCACATTTTGTTGAGGCAGGTCATCTGCATGATCACAAGTGTAGTTTAAATGATTTTTAATTAAATTTCGTTGTAAGAACTAACTAATTCATGAATATGGTATTTACAAAGTTCAACACAATTTTAATGGGCTATTAATTTACATTTTACTGATGACATTTTTTTATTTTTCGGAATATTGGATAATACACGTAAGACCACAAAGCGCAGCATATATTGCTATTTATAAATTCAAATTAACCCTCCTCTTTTAATTAACTTAGTACGCATAACTGTAAAATTGAATAAATTAACTTCCATTATTCATATTGAAATTTCAATTAATGTGAAAAGTAAATTATTTTGTAAAGGCAACCCGATAACCAATTTTAAAAATATCGTCGTGTGTGTGCCGTTAGTTTTGTTTTCACGTTTTTAAAAAATACAATTGCAATATTTTTTACATATTCGCTCGCATTGATTCGGTTTGAAGTATTGGTGTATTATTGTATAAAAATAATGGTCTTTTCTCAGGATAATCATTTCGAAGTCTACAATTATGTTAATGTATTTTAAGCTGGTTCACACTGCAACTGCGGAGTCACTAAACTGTTCCGAAAATGAAAACATCCAATGAGATAACATCTACAGTGAATAATATTACACCAGCCAGAATCACTAAACGAAAAGTGAGAATTTTGTATGTATTTGTATTGTTAAATTATTTCACATATATCCTGGCATCATTTTTATGTTTTGATACTATCTTGTCCTTGTTCTTCCTTTTTTCGCAATGACACTGAATGCTTTTGGGCGGGCAAACATACAGAAATACAGTATGTACTGTACATATATTGTGATGATTTTTAGTAGTGATTTGATCAACAAAAACTTACGGTAATATGGTATGGGCACACTGTATCTGTCTTTAAATTCAGAAATTAATATATCTGTGAGCACTTACAAGCAAATACAAGTATTTGTATTTGCTCGTAATATGCTTTGAACATATACTTGTCAACTGCTTTGTACGCCAATGCTATTTCTCTTGATTGCATATTAACAATTATTCTAAGTCATTTTATATTATTTAATATGTTTCTAGATAACCTACTTGAATGCAATAAATATGTAAATAATTGAAATGTTTAAATATCAATTCACACTGACGAATGTAAAAATAAGAATGTTGCATTGATATCCATTTGAAAATAAAATATTGTTGGATTTACTATAAACATGTTATTTGTTAATCACGAATATAACTTATAAGTATGAGTATAAGTATAAGTATGAGTTTTAGAATGGCAGGAAACGTCCAATAATCGTAGGTATGGTAAAGAAAAATATTATCGATTATATTTTTTTTCAAGTCAATGTTTCACCTTTCTCGAAGTCGGATTATTGAAATAAAATGAATTATTTTCACCTCACACCTTCGTTAATAATAAAGTTTTAATAATAAAGTGAACTTTCATAAGTGATTTTTTTCATAAGTCTTTCATAAAGTGAAAATACTAAAAAATTTATTTCAAATTTTCATAACATTTTGTTAAAAATATTTTCATTTCATATTGTAATTTTGTCAATCATTTCATTTCATATGTAGCATAACCTGCATTGGTAATTGTTATATTGTCTGTGTGCTATTTTTATTTATCTTTAAATATTTTTGACATATAGAATGTTTTACTTGCACATTAATTAATTTGATAACTTCATAATGATTAGAAAATGTATTGCTCAGGCTATTTAAACTTTTAAAAAAATCTGATATTTATTGTCATCAAAATATTACTTAACTTGAAATTGCATGACATTGAAACTAGCGATCACCACAATACATACACTATAACTCTCATGAACACTAATGAACAGTTTATAAATCTTTCAAATGCCGCTGTTTCGCAAGCAAAATGTTTGCAAAATCTTCATTCAGCCAGCATGGTTGGAAGATAAAGTTTTATTGCTTCACCATTTCTGATAACAATTAGTAAATCAAATGAGTAAAGTACCAAATTTAAAGAATTGGAATGTTGTGGTGCATGAAAATATGTATGGAAACATCCGGAACACAGTTGAATACTATAGTCACTATTGTAGAAATTGTCGCTTGTTCACGCCACGGAGGAACGCGCAAGTGTTCCACAAAACAAAAACAGAACGGAAATATCGATTCGATCGGTCGACAAAGGTGCGGGAGCCGAAAATGGGAAGACGGCATGTGCACCTTATTTGTCAATCACAGTTGCAAAATCCAATAGGATAGGTCCGCACTCGATTCGAGACTTTCAACGGAGCACGTGCCATTGCGTCACGGTGCTCTTCGGACTTTGGAACGCGTCGTTCCAGTGGTCCGCCCCCGGACCGGAGACCAGCGTGAACGGACCTATCTGCGTACGGCCCACCACTTTTCGGGCACCGTAACGATTTCGACTGCACACGGATACTGTGCAGAAAACGTTCTGGATTTTCTCACGCTGCACTTTGATGTTGAAGGTTTCGGCGAAGTCTGGCTCGAACGTTTTCTTCTTGGCGGACGTCTTCCTGGTTTTGATCACTTTGCCGTCTTCCAGTAACGTCACCTTCGAATAGAGACACGCTGCACATAGAAAAAAAATAAAACTATTTAATACCTTACCTGTTTTAATATTTTAGTGCACAGTCTGTCATCCCCGTGGCAATAGCCATAGTGCATCAATTTGTTATGGTAAACGTGATGCAGAATATCATTTTTACAGTATGCTCTGATATCAGCTATCAGAAAAGAACTGTTTGGCTGCTGGAGAAGGTTTTGTTAAATTCATTGGAATTAAAATAGATAAAATTATTTTCATTTTCCGAAATACAAGTATGAGCCATTTTTTGTTATATTTGCATTTCGACGATTTTGCGAAATATCCTAATTGCATTTAGAAGGTTTGATCAGTAATTTATATTAACATGGGTCATGGCCAATTGCAATTAGGTTAACGCTCATTTTTATTGGCCAAACCCAGACCGTTATAGGTCGGAACTATGCGCTATGATGGTCGTTATTGAACGTGCTGTAGATGTCAAATAATGTGCAAACTGCGCAATACAGAATATTTTTCTGTCCGGTGGAGCTGCTGACGCAATTTCTGGAATTATGCTTTGGTAACCGATTGACCATTGTCAATGGATATGCGGCACAAACGTCATTTACGCAACAGCTAATGAATAAATCATTTGTTTAAACATTATTAACCATATAAGATTTTAACCATATAAGACGAAAACAAAATTCTAGTGGTGATGATTCTAGTGGTATTATTAATGTGGTGTCAGTACCTGATACAAACGAACCAGTGTGCACAAAGGTTTGTTGAAATTATATTTTTGTTCCCGCATAATATTTAATTTTTTTTAAATACGGGCGTACAATTACAATTACATACTACAGTGTTAGTACTAAAAAGGATTTGATTCAAATTCAAATTGAAAATATGAAAACGTTTGTGAAATGGGATAAAATTTAGCAAAAAAGGTTGGCACGAAGGCAATTAAAAGAGAAAGCAAAACTCTGTATGTATGCAACATGTATGCTAACTTTCCATTCGATGAACGTTTTCATATTTTCAATAGTATACGTTTGAATCAACTCCCTTTTTTAGTACTGTAGTTTCAATCTCCATTGATACTCTGTAGTATGGCACGACAATTTTGGTCGGTCAGGCAGCAATGCAGAAAGCGAATAAAGGGAACCTATTCAGTAATTTTAAAAAGCGGAAAGAACCTCAAAATAAACAAAAATGTGTTTTACCAATGTCCTTGTCCTCTTGTTCGGAGTTCAAATTTTTCACTTTATGAATCCCAAGCCGGAGGTTACGTATGTCCGGGTTGTAGCACAAGCTCAAGGATATTTCGCCACGAATCTCCTTGAAAAAGAAAAATATAAATATTCACATAAAAATTTGAAATACAGCACCATTGCCAAGCAACTTATGTTAAACATCAGATTTCAGTGCCTTTCACGTTGTGACAATAATACGCAGCATTTTGGGGGCATTCAAAATAAATTTATTAGATTTATTTTCCCACAAATAATTTTTCAAAAATTGTGCATTTAATTTATTCCATTTTTGAATAATGGAATAGTCATATACAGGGTGAATCTGAAACTATTTTATTATTTTTAATAAGTCGGCTAAAAATAGTCCGATTATTATGAAATTTGGGGATAATTATTTTAACAGTATTCTCTTCAAATTCCATGACTCATATTTCAATTTTCAAATTTCTCACTACTAATATTGCGTCTTGCCGGTGATGCTTGTCGATTGCCGATTACTTATGCAATTCGCAACTGTGTAGCGCGTTTTTGCTCAACTCTTCTGCACAAATGCCGTTTACCTAAGTTAAAAAATGCGACATAACAACAAATGTCTTCTTAACGAGTTTTCGAACAAAGTATTCGGAGTGGACCGATGCTCAATCTGTACATTGTGGTCGTTCAGAAGTTTCACGCAGGTAGACAGGTTTATCTTCCGTTAAAGATTCTTCAAATTCGGCTAAAATCCATGTTTTGTTTGGAAACTCGTTAAGAAATCATTTGACATCATTATTGCTGTTATGTCGAAAGTATTTCGTCGCATTTTTATCTAAGTTGAACGGCATTTTTCCCGCAGAGTTTTGCAAAAACGCGCTACACAGTTGCGAATTGCAGCGACAATCGGCAATCAACAAGCGCCACCGTCAAGGCGCAACTTTAATAGTGAGAAATTGGAAAATTAAAATTTGAGTCTCGGAATTCGAGTGGGGATACGGTTGTTTTAATTTTGCTCAAGTTTCATAATAATCGGACGATTATGGGCCGACTTAATAAAAATAATAAAAGGGATCAATATTTTCAGTATACACCCAGTATACAGAGTCTCTGTACATGCACGAATATTTATGATTTATTTTAATCAACTTGTTTCTAATGAAATGATCGGTGATGATGAATGATGAATGAAACAAATGAAAACACCTTAAATATTCGAAAAGGCAATTCCAACATGGCCGAAATTATAAATTTAGTAGGTATATTTAATATTTTTCGTGCAGTTATAAAGTATGTGATTGTAGTCGATCTTCGTAGTACATCAAAATGTAGTGGAAGTAATATATTTGCAGTGGTCATATTGTACAATAATGGAATACAGAGTACATACCAAAATAGAATTCTGTGTTGACTCACCTGGCTCTCTAAATACTTTGGCACTAGATTCTTCCACATCTCACCTAATAGTACCGTGTCCTTGGTGGTCGACGTCAAACCCAAGCTTTTTAGCGGCAAGAATATGTGTCCTAACGCAATACGACGCGAAAACTTGTCAAAGTCGCACATTGTGATCTTGAGGATTTTGTGTTGAGCCTCCTCCGGTTTCAAAGGTATTGCAAAGTCCTCGTTGAAGATGGGCTCGCTCACGTTCTTCATCACCTTCGTGAACAGTTTGGGCGTCTTGTCTGGCAAAATGGTGATCTTAACGTGTGGGTGACTGACACCCTTGCGCCGCTTGGTGGGCAAATTGGTGGCTCCCAGGATGCTGATGATCAACTGCTGGTGCTGACTGCGATAGCGGAGCGAGAAACCTACTTTGCCCAGATCGTGGGGCGGGTAGCAGGATGCGGCCAGCTCCTCCTCCCCTTCGCTACTGAAATACAGGGCCGGCGCTATACTATCGGTGGTGATACCACGACGGGAGTTCTGGTTGGGGATTGTCAGTAGGCCACCGCCAGGACCTGTCCCGTGGATATAAGAATAGCGGTAGTGTCCGGGCTCCTGTTCGGAGGCCTCCTCTTCGGTCGGTTCGGCACTGGTGTAGGAGGGCAGCACAAACTCGATACGCTCGGCCTGCAACACGCCGGCCTGGTTGGGCGATTTGGGAACCGGAATGCCTTTGGAGATGGTGGGACTGTTGCCACCGCCGTTGTTGTTGTTGTTGCCGTCCGATCGGCGTTTCCGCCAATAGGCAAACAACACACATACGATGGTCAGTACCAGAAGGCCGCCGGCAATGCTCGTGCCCAGGATGATGGCCAATTTGGCTTTGGCGTCCAGCTGACTCATTGCCGTGTTGGCCGACGACTCGGACTCTTGGAGGGGTTGGTGGTGCACCGCGGCGGCCATTGTCAGGCTGACGTTGTGGAGTTTCTCGGCGGTAGTCATCGTGGTCATTCGACTTGCCACAGTTCTCTATAACGATAATTAAAGTACCGTTCAACATTAAAATAAATCACAGTAAGGTATATGAATCTAGTGATATGGCTACTACAGCTGTACAGGCAGCGCTTTAAAAAGTGTTTCACTCATGCTTAATAATAAATCGCATGAAAACATGATGAAGATGATACTTCGAACCAATATTTCATATTGGCTTGTTATTTTTTAAGTAGACATGTAAAAAAGAAAATCAATGATACTCGCATTTTTGTCATAGCAAGGCAACACATTTTGTTGCACGCTAATACTTTTCCGTTTCAAAATCTGTCCTTGTCATTTGAAATTGCTTCCCAAAATGTGAGAATTTCGTTAGTTTTTTGTGGCAATCTTCGTAAAAGGTACCAATTTTGACCCGAATTGGGCTTATTAAGCACTAATACATGAAATTCAATAGTTGTATGTGTGCAACTATTGAAAGCTGCGACGCACGGGAAAAACCTTGTTGACTTTTGATGACGAATCGAAAATGACAATACAAGAGTACAGGGTGCCCTTTCAGTAACCAAATTTCTAATGATTATTTTATCAATATTAAAGTCACAAAAATCTTCAAATGATTATTTGAATATTTATTTTTACATTCAATAAACATGAAAACACATTATGTTTAGCTAGCTACTGTCTCTTTCACATTAATTAATCGTTATAGTAAGCTGTGCATTTCCTGTACAACATTATAAATATGGAAAAATAATTTTATATAGGCAATAGTGCACTGAAATTTACGAATTTTTAATATTGGTTAAACGATCGAACGATTACTGTGTATACGCAGTTATACTGGTGATATTTGCTCGTAAATATCGATCATGAGTCATATCTGTTGCACACCTTTTTTTAAAAGTTATAAACATGACAAGCGCTCCAACAACTATTAAATAAATACATTGATGTAATTTTGAAAAATTTCGAACACCAAACTTGGTAAATCGTTTTGCGCGATAAAGTATTTTCAAATATATCGTATAGTAGACATGTCTATAAAAAATACATGCATAAAGTATCCAATGCCGCTTTCATTTTCATGGAAACAACTAAAAACATGAGACTTTACTCAAGCAAAAACATGCTGTCCTGGATAAACATTAACGCATATGCGTTTGAAATACATGTACATTGCAATTATAATTATTCCTATATAAAGCTGTACTTGTATCTATATAAAGCTGTACTTGTATCTATATAAAGCTGTAATTGTATTACAAAATATAAGTTAAGCATATCTAATAGGCACTCGAAATCGACGCACGAAATTCTCTGTTTTTCCACCACTCTATAATCCAGGACTGCGGGTATGCCTGTAGTGTCTCAGAACTTCAAGACTTATGGTTATCGTTAAAAAACGTCAGGACGATCATATCAAACTGTGTCACTTACCTAATATTCGATATTTTCTTTTCACGATCAATCTTTAAATGGCAGTGAACCAATCATCTAGAAACACGTACGTGACCGTCCGAACGAACATTCTTTTGAAAAAATAATCCATTGAATTAAATTACAATATTAAAATATATTTTTTTAAAAAAAGAAAGCACCATTACTTGTTACACCATTTCTTGAGTTTACAAAGAACTAACTATCTGTTCGTGTAGAACGGAACCTGCTTCATTACAACGAGGAAGTTCCAGACAGTAAAAATGTGAATCATTTTCGGTACAGGAACCCGTCGATAACCTTTCCAACTTCACGTATTCCAATCAGAAGTGCACGCTTCAGACTCCATTGTTTTTCTCGCTTGACCACCACACCAAAGAAAATGGACAGGAAAAGTCACATATATATAGATCCCCGAAATTCAAAATCGTCGTCTCGTAGTTTACTTTCACACCAAGGAAAGGAACTCGAACATCACATTTGCCTTTGCTCTATACCTATTCAACTGTTATGGGCTCTAGCGCTTGTAATTGTGGAGGCGACAGGTGGGCTTTCCGGGGCACATGGGGCCGGCTCACTCGATACACTACGAATAGTGAACAAGTCGATAGATCATATACACACTTGTTTTGACTGCTCGCATGCCCGATATGGTTTTGCATCGATTAACAAGAGTGGATTGGGGGGTTTGCGTGCTGGCCCGCCACCAGTCTGACGCTTTTGCAAAAGTCTGTGACGCCAGAAGTTAGCCCGGTGAATCACATGTGTTTGCCCATAAAATGGTTGGTTCTACGCACCCGATCGAGGAGAGCGGACAGGCTGGCACGTCATTGGTTGGCTGGCAAAAGCAACTGTTATAATACGACGACTGGTTGAGAACACTGTGTGCCAGCCTACATACTGTTAAAATGGGATCCATATGTGGGCTCACGAGAAAAAAATTGGTTATTGTTGAATTGTCCGCTCAATTGCCGTACCATATTCATTTATTGTTTAAAAGAAGGTCAATTTAACCCAGACTGCAGTAACCGATCGAATGTAGGTTCTGCAGAACAATATTTAATAGATTTCTGGCCTGCCTTGAGAGCAATATTTCTAACATTGTAGTAGTTGCATTATGATATTGAACGCATACAGAGAGTCTGTACGAGTATTGATAGCATATGATTATACTAGAAAATGCAACGTATCCGCCGTAATATCAAACAACAAAGTCAAAACGCAAAAAACTGGCTAGAATATCTATATGAACATGTATTTTTATTATCAGCAAAGTTTCTAAAATAAACTCCTTGGCCATACCCTGTCATATAACATAATTCCTACACTAACGTAAGCTATGTACTCTGTACAAATACTCTGTCAAGTTTAGACTCTAATCTTTATTATTACACACATAAGCCTACTCTGCAAGACACATGTTCTCGTTCCATAACATTGTGCAGGTAACCTATATATCGCATGCTAATCTTTTCGGATATGGGTCTGCGTTTTTGTTCGCGTTCTACATCGCCTTCCAATGTCACCTGCCCTTTCGAATAAATGAGCATTGTTACATGAAAGTCATTATACAAATTTATGTTTATCTGTACAAGATGAGTTATATTTTATTTGCACAAGTCATGGTTTTGTAAACTATGATGCAGTCTTTTCTAGCAGTTACTCTTCAAGTCGATTTTTTGTCGTTTCTCGATTGTCTTGAATTGTTATTCTGAGTTAGGTGGTTCGAGTATAAATAGTGATTTCATTCATTTCAAGACAATAATTTCAATTCGAGAGTTAGGCGATCATTACTCAAATTACTCTTGAGACAATCAGCCCAAGCAACAAGAAATTTTATGTCTATACACGTGCGAAATTTTTCTTAAAATAGTTTACATGTGCAGACTATAAGATAAACAATGATTCACACCTAATCATTAAAAGATTATTGATTTCCTATAATTGTTACCTTTCTTTCCAAAATGTCGGTAAGCAGCAAGCAAAATTAATTAAATGAATTCAAATGATTTTCTGCGAATGCTGAAATTGCAGTAATTCTTCATAATCGAATATTTAATTTAGCCACTTCTTCGATTTGCCAGTCAATATTTGGTGCGCGTGACAACACCAACTTTCAGCGAAACTGAAAGGACAGACCACCTGCTTTGCACCTGCTGCAATAATACAGTCAAACATACATTCAGACGAGGAATCTGTCAGTATACGAAAACGAAGTCGTAACCATTGCGAACTAGAGGGTGGACCAGGAAGCTAAAATCAAGAATCTGTAATGAAGGGAGTTATACAACTGAGGGTCTAAATGATTGACGATCGATCGATGACGATCAAAGTGAATCATGGAATTAAAAATTGCAAACATTAATTTACTTCTAATTTTTACTATTTCATTCTACTTGTGCTTTTTCATAAATTAAAACTATTACTTTCATTGTCAATGGGCCGAGGCCACGCACGAAAAATCTCAACTGTGTAACGGTCAGCGATATAAAAATGTCTGAGCGACTCAGATACCTAACCTAACTCAACTAAAACACACCAAACTCGTACTACTTTCTTTACCCACACAAAAAATATAATTTAGTGTAGCGGCGCCACTTTTGCTTTAAATATTCAGGAGAGAGTAAAAATTGATGACGCCACATCTACTTTGCAAACGTTGGCCATTATATATGGTTGACCATTAGAGTGCGCGTCCCGGCCACATCTAGGAATACAAAAAATAATACAACCTACCATCCGCGGCTGATGGGACGCTAAATAAGTAAATCGCAATATAAAAAAACTGAACCCTCACAATTAGAACAAAGCTGAAACTCTGAAATTAATTTGGAATTCGATTTGTCTCGAAATGCGCGTCATATCGGCGTGTTTCTCTAAGGTGAGTTAACAATAAACACCCGATTATGGATTTTGTTCCCCCACCTCCGGTCCACGCATGTGCACTGGTTTCGTTTCACACGGGGCATGTTTGCTAGCAACGTCGCCGTCGATGCCAGTCTGCCCCTACGCAGCCTGTACAGCGACCCCCCTCCTATTATTGACGTGACTGACTGACTGCTCGTTCTTGTTTATTTCTAAAGCAAACCATCGCCGCCATTCCACATCGTAAACATATTAAAAACAATTTATTCGTAATTCAAACATGCGCAGATACTCGCGCGTAAATGGGGTTGACGTCGGGGTACCACATGCGACCGCATATGACGTATCAGTGTGACGTGAACTCTAGCGATTGTTTTATTGGCAAAGTAGCGGCGAAGCCAGTGGACAGTCGTCACACAAAGTTCGCGTGTGATACATTACTGGAACATTTGATGGAATTCTTATTGCATGCGCTTGCCGAAATATTTGGAATAAATCGATACCAAAAATGCTATAATGAGTTATCGGAAAATTGGTCCATTTACATTTTTCATACAATAAAAAAGGAGTTGATTCAAATTAAAAAATGAAAACGTTTCCCAATAGAACGAATTTTATCATGTATTTGTTTGCAAGACCTTAATTTTTTAATTGCTGTTGTGACCGTGCGTTATCACTTGAAAGTCCCGGGTTCGATTCCTGGCGCGGGCTCTCGTCTATTCGATCCCGGGGTACTGGTGAAAATGTGCTCCTCGCCATAGTGTCTAAGCACCATGAGGGTAGGTAAAGAATATCCTGTAGTGCAGTGACTACAGTGAATTTAAAAAGAACTATTTAGGTATAAAACGGCGCTCACCAAACAAGAGCGAAACTCTATAGCTGGATAAATTAAAAAAGGAGTCTGTTTAAAGTTGCCCAGTGAGTTGTTCAATTTTAAAGTAACCTAATAAATTGTAATAACCCATAAATGTAAAGTGATAAAACTAAATGGCTGCATCAGATTTTGTTTAAAGTTATCTCATTTGATTAAGAACATGCATGGATCGATTTCGCTATTGGGAAATCGATACATCGCATCGATACCATTTTCAGCGAGAATTCGAATGATGACGTCACAAAGTTGTATGTACGGGAAGGCAATTAAAAGAGAAAACTATTGTTAAAGTGTTTGCTAAATTTCATTTACAACCGGTTTCACATTTAAAATTTGAATCCACTCCCGTTTTTAATATACATAGTACATGTATGTTTCCACGTATTATCATCGATGAGTTCTGCTGATTACATTACACATTTGCATTTATTTATCATTCGGAGGCTAAGGTGTTTGTTCACCGGTACCTCTGACGTCAAGTGGTTAAAGGACAAGGCATTTTTCAAAATATATTTTTTTAATTTATCCTTCTGGTTATTTGTAAGTGCAAGTAAATTAAATGTGAGTGCAGGTATCAAGTAATTATTTTTATTGACAACGAAAAACAATTTTTGATGTGATCCGTAGTTTATACGCATGATTATGCGTGTGTATATATATTTTTATTATTATTTCCCATTACTGTAGTCTCTGCTCTATAGGCGTTTCTGTATCCCAATTGGTACTTAGCGCACTATGCGAGGGTTCCTTGTATATTATTGACAACGAAATGATTTGATGTTCTGCAGTTCAATAATTGAGTTAACTCATACTCGATGTCTGATTGAAGGTCTTTCACATGTACTGTATTTTTTCTTTGGAAGTGATTATAAACATAATATTTTTTATTTCGTTTGACTTCACCAACGCAGAGCGGTATATATGAAACATGTGCGGCGCGAAGAACCAGTCACTTCGATTTAGTGGCTCTTCAATCAGGCAGAACTGCCCATTGTGTGCCGGGAAAACGATCATCACCGTGCGCACGACGCAAGTCATTGTTCTACTTGGAACACGTAGCTGCCAATGTTATTCCCGAAGGGGAAATTGTCACGCGAATACGATGGTTTTTTCCCCCCTCAAATACAAGTTATGGCAGTGAGTTTACTGACTCGAGTTCAGTTTGCTCCATCGTGGTAGCCAATTGTATTGCTAATTAGCTTGGAGGTCCGTTACAGATCTCGGCAAACGTTAAACAAGATTCAGAAGTTTATTGTCGAATTTCGTTTTTTTTTTTTTAAATAATAACAATTTTTTAAAAAAATCAATATTCTGTTTGTACCATATCCTGTACTGGTAGATGCAACTAGTTTATTCTCGCATCGCAGATGAAACTAGTGACTATTTTGTTTGATGGTAGATGGGGATAATTGGGGATAATTGGAACCAAGTATCGAAGGATTTGTCTCCCTATGTATGACAACAACGTGATCCAGCAAAAATGCGAAACCCGAGAACCCAAACAAAAATCGATTCGTACTCAAGCCAAATTCCTATAATAGATTCCTGTGATTAAAGTTGGTGTAATTAAAAATATTAAGACTTGTATTTCACATTTCCTAATCTGTTAGAAATTGTGGACACGGCAAGCATATCTAACCAGAAACACAAATCATGTTTTAATTATTAGACTTGTTTATGACTGCTACAACATTCCTGGTACATTCATTTTTAATTAATCATCCGCTCCGTTTGAATTTAATTTATCCAATCGGTGGCACAATGGCTAGTGATGTGCAAGCGTTCAACGACCACTAATGCAATCCCTTAGCTTCGCAAGTGCATTCAATTAATTCATTTCCGCAGGGCATCGTCAGAACACGAGTCCATATTCACATGCCGAGTTCATGGAACGTCCAGAGTCAGTCAGTCGTGCATAAGCCTAAATCCTCATGAGAGCCCAACCATAAATCCTCTTACGTATTTTATGAAAACGTACGCTCCTCCGCCCATTTGTTGTTTCGTCTAACGTATTGCGCCTATAGCTATTTATTATATGCGTTTAGACAAATATTTGTCTGTGGGCATTAATTTATTAATTGGCTTTGATGAACCCGTACCTGTGTTGAGACAATTACAGAATTGTTATTCAATGGTAAATACCCGATTTAAGGTCGGATGTTAGGAGGACAGCCAGTGTATCTGAGCATGTGTAATTACTTTAGCGCGCATGCGTACTGACATGCAATGGATGGAGTAAGCCGTTGTCGCCATACAAGCGCTTGTTGGATAATAGCAAATCCAACAACCATATAGCTCGTCGGAGAGAGAGAGGGGGGAAGGAAGCTCTCGTGAAAACCTGGAGCATCTTTAGGAGACAGACGCTCCCAAACGGCAGTCCGCATTCGCGAGGCCACCACTGATCCTTTGTTATTGTAGGGCAGACCTCAAGATTGT
Source organism: Mycogona germanica (assembly GCA_034698785.1). Classification (NCBI taxonomy): domain Eukaryota; kingdom Metazoa; phylum Arthropoda; class Diplopoda; order Chordeumatida; family Chordeumatidae; genus Mycogona; species Mycogona germanica. The sequence goes on along the minus strand of JAQGBY010000383.1, from coordinate 13,951 downwards.
AAAAAGTGCGTCTTCGAGTAACGTTATTGGGGATACTTGGTTTAGTCTGGTCAAGTATTCTAGTTGAAGCATCTTGTTGTCAAATTGAGATGTCCATAGTTGATTTTTTAAAAAAAAGTTCAATCGAAATGCCCGATTGGTTGTGCCTATTTTAGTTGCATTGTAAAAAAAAGAGCGAAATATATGCATGGACTTGCTCATTTCAAGTTTCTCTTAACATTGTAACCGAATTTGTAGTCGACCATTGTACATGCACTTTAAATTACGTCATCTAAATGGCAATTTAGATGGTAATATTGTACGAGAATGTAAATACTTAGTATGTTAATACAATTAGGTACACATGCACAAAAACATCGAAAGCAGTAACATTTATTTAAATAAAGCGGGTCTTATTGTAATGAAACACTCAGAATCCTTCCGAAATACCAGACAACTTTGCAGATGACATATTCAATATCTGCATTTGAAATCACAGAAAACGGGTTGAATGGAGTCCCAGCGATCGATATTTTGGGTGTTCAGTTATTCAGTGTAGTGTCGTCTGCTCATGAAATAGTTTGGAAACCGCTGATTTGGAGCACCACCACACAGAGAGGCGACAGTGAACGAGAGAGTGAGGGAGAGAGATGCTGAGAGCCTCACACTCTTACTCTGGTCCATCGAGTAACATGCCCATACTCCTGTATCACGGCCGGCTCTGTCAGTGAAACAGTTTCGCTTGATCTACGAGTATCGTCAGGAAATCCATCGATTATTCGTTCACCGTATTTTACCAGATTTTATGCTTGCTGCTCGTGAATGAAAACAGTTGGAACCGGGCGCTGTTCACTTATCAAATATGTGAGATTGAGTCGGTGATTTTTTTTTTGACACCTAACCAACGAATCAACAGTTTGGTGAAATGTTTCGTTAAACATAAACTACCGCGTTCATATGGCGGAGCAATTATTTTGAGTGGTTTTACAAAACTATTTTCCGTCTTTTTTGTTTAGACCATTTTTCTGATTCTGTTTTAATTTTAATTCCAATTTTCTTTTGGAATTCTGTTTCGTGGACAATTTAAGAAAAGTGAACCTTCAAAGATTAAGAAAAAAATGAAAGAACTAATTCCTAACATCACACCGTCTTTGTCAACCGCTCACCATGATACACAGTTTTCGAGAAGTTCGAGAGGTGTTGACAAACAAGCCAACCCAATGTTATCGCCTTTCAGTAAGTGTCAAAACCATTTCAATTTATATAATTTGCCGTCACTCGTTTTAGATGCGTGTCGTAACATGAATGTCAGTTTTGGGGGATTTTCTTTGCAAAAAAAAAAAGACCTGTTACTTACGTATTTCTTTTAGACTTTATATTTTTAAGAGGTGTATGTATTTTTAAAGCATTCGTTTTTTAGTATTTGCTCGTTACACTTTATTTTATTGACACTTAATTTTCACGATGGATTCCATGTGCGCAATTCCAGTCCCAATTATTCTGTGAACACATATGAGGTTCTAAAAATCTTTTAGAATTTATTTTAGTTCATGTTAATGTTTCAAAATTGTAAAGGTTACATGGATGCGGTCTTCCCCCTAATGAATGCGAAATACAAATGTCGTATAATATGGCACTGTTTCAACGTTACTTTTTCGTCGCTCCTCATTAGCGTACATAACATAGTCTACCTCTATAATCTATTAGTGGTCAACTATAATCTGTCAAGGCAAACAAGCGTAACAGGATCTTTTTAAAAATTGGAATGTCCATGTATGTTATAACTGAAAGAATTAGGTATCCTACCATATGTGATGATGCCGAGTTTCAACGCGCGCTCATCACTTGACTTGTTAATCCATCAAATAGAACGCCAGCACCGACAAGCTATTGCAAAAAAGTACTTACAGTTTGTTAACGTATTGTTTTCGCTCGTAATTACAAAGCAATTTCTATCTCACACACACGTTCAGTTTCATTGGGGAGGGGGTGGGAGGCGAGACATGTAATGTGAGACTGGGGGCATTCGCAACGGTTCTCAAGTGTATTTCTCCATTACTCCATTCGTGGTGGACGGCTGGGGAACTAGGGTCGGAGCGCGGGGACAGATTGATTTCAATTTCACCTGCATTGCATCTGCCAAGTGGGTCAGGCGCTCTCTCGTGACTATGACCTTTGCTGGCCCTGACCCACTTGAAAAATCAATGCCAAATCTGGTGCGACTGTACAATACGTCCGTGCGGTTGTACAATACGCCCAAAACGTCGCCGCTTTCGACCTCAATTTCGCGGATTGACGGTGTTGTATAGTCTGATATTATATAGAGAAAGCTTGTTTTTATTTGACAACATTTGCGATCGTGTCAATTTGATTAGTTTGGGTCAGTGAATAAATTTTATTTAAATTTTTTTTTTAATTGCGGTATATTATTAGAACCGGCACAATTAAAATCAGTTATTCCTCAATTGATGACAGTTTTGACAGCATTCGTAATCGATATAAGTAATTTATAAAAAGCCTTTCTGTTCAACTGAAAGCTACGATTATTTTTATAATTAAAATATCATTGGTCGGGGCGTCGATCCGCACTTCAACCCATAAAAATCCTCGTCACAGGTCAGGCCAAGTCGTTCAATTCTATCTGATATATTTTTGAATTCTTTTTTTTATTTCAATAATTTAATTATTGAGTTTTCATCTATTATGACAAATAATTTTAAAACGCTTTGACACAGTTTTTATAGAATTGTTATTGAATAGAAGCTGAGTAAAAATGTTGATGAAAAATTAAGTGATTTCCAATAATACCTTTTGTTGAAAAATGGCAACGTTTAAAAGTTCTCTAGAAACAAGTTTTACGAGTATTTCATTTTATATCCATAAACAACGCCGAGTCAGCTGTATACAGAATATATATAAGATTGCATGACACGAGTAATCTGATTTTTTATTCCACGCGAGAAACAGGATGCCATTAGTTTAACTGAAACGCCCACGTATCATCCAGGAGTAAGTTGGGAAGATCAGCAGCTGTTTGATAGACCATATCAAAAGATAAATAAATTGCATCTAATTGCAGGCAGATCTCGGTTCTACCTACCCCAGTGTTCAAAGTCTTATGAAAATAATCATATTTTTGTTATTGACGAGAAAAGGTTAGAGACGATTGATGAATAATCATATTTTTGTTATTGACGAGAAAAGGTTAGAGACGATTGATTATTGGTCTTTGCATTTTTGGCGTAACGTGAGCGTGTCGTTTTATTCACATGTTCGAATGTTTATATACACATACGTTTGAATGGTTGCTATTTCAATCAAATTATGTGAGATAAAGCAACCGAAATCATTTTCTTTTAGAAGATGAAGATTTGCAAAACGCCTTTCGTATTATATCATGTTGCAAGTAAGTCTACGATAATTAATAATTTTGTCACACATTGCACAAGTACGTGCATACAGGTACATTAAATCCATTACATGTTCTATAATTGGAAAGAAAACGAGAAATGTTTGATAACGAAAGATGCCTTATATCTTTTATCAACACATTCCGTATCGCATATCCACACATCATCAAAAATTATCGGTCTACGTTAGATGAATTTGATATTCAGACGGATATACTTTTTCTTGTGTCGAAATCATGCACCAGCGGGATGTCATCCACATCTATCGTTATACAAGTTGTATATTTATAGGGCATAAAAATATTCAAGAAACCAACGCACGTTCCATAGACATTTGAGCCAATTGACGGCAACGATTTGAAGCGGCCATTCCAATATGATAGTCTATAGAAATCGACATATAAAACCCAGATAACAGTTGTGAAATACCGAATGTGCATACAAAATCAATATGTAACCACCGAGTGTCGGTTCGTTGAACTCTCTCAGATCGCCTAATAGTGTGACTACATGTGATACCTTTGCCAACGTGCAGCGAGTGACATCTACCATGTAGGCTGGATCACAATACAAGAGCCTTTTATTGCATTACCGGAGAACCCCGCTGCAGCCGCAAACAATTTTTATAGCTCACTAATGCTATAATGCAAGCGCACATAATGCACTTGCTTACCACCCACACTCACTTGTATACCGGTGGTTAAGGCTGAAACTCCTCCCTCCCCCTCTAAGAGCAAACCCAAATGAAGCTTAGACAATCGGACGACCTATGAAACCACTTCGCTTTTTCTTAGCATGGGTTTTCTACTTGGTATCTGTTTGTGATTCCACTTACGTATCTACAGTGTAGGAGATTACGGGAATAGAAAATACCAGTAAATATGTGTATATGTACATCAATACCGTGTCTATTGATTCATCAACCGCGGCTAATAGGATCGTTCGGCCACTGAAACGTGGGGGCCACTGCAACATTGCCTGGAATGTGGAAGAGGCTCTGTTGTAGGATAGAGGATCAGCAGGATAGAAAATTTGACAGAAAGAGAAAATGCGACGACTATAAATCAACTTTGCATATTGAGTAAGCAAATTCAAAGTCAGAACACACAGGACTGAATGGATTCAGTTTTAGGAATAATTCCACCCTGACAGGAATTTCGACGGGAGGTGTGTCATCAGATTCTAAGTTCCAACCTGATGAATTCCAGTTCGGATGAATATAAATTAATTAATGAACACACTCATCAGATGTCTGGATAGTGGGCAGTGTAGCTGATGGGAGAGTTGTGATGGAGGTGGTGATGCAAGGTTTCTCCAGTGCCATGATGGTCTGCTATCATCCAAAAACGGTAGAAACCAGCGATTTCCTTGCGGCCTGCAACAATCCATGAATAATTAATAATTTTCCTTAATAGATTTGATGTATGCTTATACTCTGTATTTGATTACGCAAGAAGATGTAGGCAACGAACAGCGGTTTTATAAGAATTAGCGTCTTGTTTGTTTATTCATTCATGTGAACAGGTTTCTATTACAAGCTGTCGACGTAATTTTCGGTACAATGCAGCTTGAGAAAATAAACACGTCCCACATACTCACCGCACAAGTGTCGTTTTTTGCAAAAATTGCCTCTAAGCAACTTGCAATCAGTAAATAAGATAATTATTGTGCTGCCTTTTTCAGCGTCAGAAACAATATTTACTGTATCCCATAGATTCCTTATCCAATGAAGGCAGCAGCAAACAGACAACCACATAATTTTATATATCACCCCAATGATCTGAAATTGAATTAGGAGTACACTTCGTAACAATAACGTTGTGTGTTTGTACTGCTGATTAAGGTTTGTATTCATATTTTTAGTCACACAATGTTCGTCTCCTCGTCAGCTCGTATTTTGAAGATGGATTGTAATGTCAAAATTGGGGAAATTGTAGGTGTATCTGTAGGTGTAGAAGAACGGGATATACTAAAATGGTTCAGGAGCTGCATTTTAGTTGTGACTCGTACTTCAACTCCTATTTCCCCAGAGTGTGTCGACAGTGGAATTGCCTTACCAAGTCTCAAGCGAAGAGCCTGTTAGGATAGGACAACCACACCTTTGTCCTAAACTGGTCGTTCGACCCGACGCCATAGGCCCCATCTGGGTCTGCTTGTGGATATATATTGTAATTGTAACACTGTAGATGTACAGTCCAATGCTGCCCCTTATATGCAAGCAATCATTACAATTCTTCTTTACATTACAGTGAAGTGATTAATTAAGCTGACTGAAAAACAAACTCGAGTATTTCTTGGTTCCCAGCGTTGCATCCGAATGTCCTACGCTGCTCCTTATAAGCATGCAATCACTGTCAGCAACCACTGCAGCAAAGTTACCTTCAAGTGTGGCTTTGTTAGGCAAGTATACACAATCGGAGTAAGGTTTATGTTAATAGCAACTAGAGTTAAAATGAAATACAGTCGTGTTACACTTTGGTCATTTATGTTCAAGCTTAATTAATTAAAACCAAATCGGTATACGATTTCTGCGAGATGTTACCTTTCATAATTTGATATCGCCTAACTGTTATATAGAAAATCAACTAAGCCAACTACTTTTTGAATTTTTCGCAATTTTTGCCATGAAAATTTTCCCTGGCCACAATACTGACAGTTATTTGATAGCATATTACAAGAATGTACATGGATAAAAAATTGCGTCTGGTTATATTTATTTGTTTCCGTGACTCAGCCTTATGCAATATGTTTTACGACGCACTTATCCGCCGACAAGTATTTTGTAAGATTGCCTGCCACGTCAGCAGTTGAAAACTTTCGATCTTCAATAAGTCACTGTGGGTAAACAACTGCGACGTGATAGACGTTGTCATGGTTACATCTACGCCATGGTAGAGTAAGGATTTAGTAACTGATCACTGAACCGTAAAATGTCATATGGATATGCAAATGTGTGTCCAAACGCTTTGTAAAGATTACCCCTTTCGTAAAGTTGTGAATTTATAATAAAAAAAAGAATGTGCAAGCTGCTGTTGTCTACAGCAGTCAACAGGCTGTAGCCAATGAGCATTTTACGAAATAAGGTTTCAATGTTCGCTTGAGAGAGTATCAAATTAGATTTCGGTTGAATAGGTTAATGGAACTGTGATACAATATACGTGCGCACAATAGCATAACATTGTCTTATGTTTTCATAATATCTTTAATCAGATAACAAGCAACAACCCGTCTTAGTTACAGTTGCGAAATTAATCAACGAAAAATAAATGCAACTAAATGTTTTTATGTACAAAGTACAAAAACTTTGTATAAGCGGATCTATATTCATTGGATGCACACTTTAAAACTCAAATTAAGATGCTTGTGTCGATAAATTTAAAAATGTTATGTTTTGTTAACAGAAATGACGCTTGTAGTATGACGGCCTCTTGTAGGAATTTCTCTCGCCCGAAAAATGCCGGCGATATCGGTTGGGAAATGAACCCGCGAACACGGTCATACAAAACAGAAACATCATGTACTGTACTGTCTATTCTTTTGTAGCGCACACAAAAAATATTTTCAAATATATTTTTTTAGATCACGTCGCAATACGTAATGAAAAATAAGGTTTTCTGTAAAATGATTCCGAGCGAAGCCGGGTGGACAATTTCACTAGTTTCTTATAAGAAATTCATTTCTGGAAGCCAAACAAACAGAAACAAAATTTGTATGATGAATTGGTTCATTAATGTCTTTTGTCTGTACGATTGATCCAAAAGGGCAGCGCCCTCGTTTCATTACTTAACACCTTAACGCACTCAAATTCAATGTACCACCGCAAATATTCAAAATAATAATAGCTTCTGTGCTGGGTGCAGTAAGTCGGAATTATCTAATCAGAATCACTTGTTTTGGAATTATTCAACATTTTCGCAAAATCAACCATCTTCTGATTTTTAATTGAAGAATAGACATCAAATACCAATAGATGTGCAAGAAAATTCAATACTGTTTTTACTCCATTCAAAACAATATTTACTTCTAACAGCAAGAAAATTCAATACTGTTTTTATTCCATTCAAAACAATATTTACTGCTAACAGCAAGAAAATTCAATACTGTTTTTATTCCACTCAAAACAATATTTATTGCTAACAGCAAGAAAATCTGTTTAAACAAAATTCCTCGAGCCAAATTAAATGTACATGTAATTAAGACTTGTTAAAAATTTGTTCTCACATGTCGCTAATTCATTTTTAGACAGAAAATAGGGCATTGCGCAAGTAGTATATGAGCTATAAACATCTACAGTGTAGTATTAACAGAGACAAATTATTGAGCAACAGTATAACGGTTTTTTTTAACAAAATGGAGGCGACGTGCCTTATTATTTTCCGACAGTTCCGGCCATTCATTTCGTGCTCGATCGATCTTCAATTCACCTGAATAGGCTGAAAGCAGCCCACATACGCGCTTGAGTAATCTTTGTAAGAACCACGACATCAGTTCCTTCTTCGCGTGGGCGCGGGAAACACAAAAGGCTGATGTGTACTAATTTAATGAAACGCACTGGGAGTACACCGTTCGACGCCATCTCCAATAAAGAGAATTGGAACGAGCTCTTTAGACGAGCGTACAAGGATTTTCTCTACACCAAATCCAGTGATGGACAACCATTTTCGGTGTGGATGGTTTTCGACGTAGAATTTACGGCTTTGGGCTCACATTTTGGATTTTATGGTTCATCAGCAATCCCCAAAAGGTTCTCTTTTTACGTTACACTGGAGTCACACTGTCAAAATACTTAAAGAATTTCAACTGTACTTCAAATAGGGGTAAACGCATCTTTCACATCGCCAGCACTTTTTTGAAACACACATCGCGCTGACGCTTTAAATTCAGTTCAACGCACCCCTCTCAGGTGTGTTTGACATTCTCGAGCACATTTTTATGGTCGCATAGCTTTTTCAGAATGCTCAATACTTTCTTGCCATAGTCTTATCAACACAGCTCGCACAATTAGCTGCATGCAACAAACGCACCCAACACAAGCACGCTTCCATTAACGCGTGCTTGACCTTTGCCAGTGCCACTAATACGTCATCACTATTACTGCACGTGCCACTATTACGACACCAGCATTTCAGCGTTATTACCCGGTATCAAATTTAATGATGGCGGCCGCTTTGACGCGAGACTCGGTTTCTGAGCTTTCGATTGTTCTGACGGCGTCAATCGGGCTCTAGGGAGCTTAATTGCGGAAAAATCGAAGTCTTGTAGCACTGCTAAATTTTTTATTTATGCATAAAATGGGTTAATTTGTCGTTTGGTTGGTTTTTCTGTTAGCCGTGAACTGACAACCGTTTACACTTGTAAACCTCGCCAGCTCTTCGTCGAGTTTTTGCGGTTCCTGTCCCGTATTTGCACTCTTGAGCTGCTTTTAGACCGGAGGATCTTGGTCGCATGGGAGGCGATCTTCTCCGATCGCGTTGAAAGCAAGATAGGTATTTTATGGGGAGCATCCCATCATCGTAAACAGTTTCCTGTGATGCCAGCTAACGCGACCGAAGAAGATCGCCTCGCATGCGACCAAAAATCCTTCGTTTTAAAAGCCACTTTATGCTAATAAACTGTGCCTATCGTCTTATCCGTTGCACATTACATACATAATTTCGTGATTTTAATTTAAAAAAATTCACGGTAAAATAAAATAAAAATGAAAAATAAACCAACATCATAAAAGTTACGAAAAAAATTCTACGTCTATCAGACCTCTCCAAAGGACAAAGCCCCCGTCACTTTCTTTTACTGGAGTGATTGTACCCAATCTATCCTTATCGGGATTATGACGCTGTTAAAGCCGTGTGTTTTGTCGCTTGAGCAACTTGGTCCAAATAAAACTATCGTTAGTTTTAAATCGTATGACTTGTCACAGCTCAGTTGGTTGACACGTGGTGCGATGATCCTGGTTTTTCGGCGCCGGTTCCCATTTATTCGGTCCTTGGTCATTGGTGAAAATGCGTCCCTCTATCTGATATATTAAATAGCACCAAGTAGAGCATAGGATTTCCAAATGAAATATTCAACTCTGTTGAATGAAAAGTTGAAAGAAATCTAGTAATCAATGTCTTTCACAGTCTTTAAATTGCCATACTAATCTACAACCTTTTGGGGCAATTTGCGCTGTCATTGTGGTTTTACTTAAAATGTTATCTTTCCGTGTTTGAATATTCAACTGGAAAATTATCAAGCATGGAAAACGCAAGAATAAGGTGTGCTACGGATCTGTAAAATGGCTTTCAAATATTGCCATCAGGTAGTGCTCTTCTCTAATAGACGCCAATACGTGAAATTGTACTATCTACTGTAAATCAATTCAACATTTTACCATTGGGATTTCTGAACGCATTACTTGCTATCAAGCAATTTATATTGATGCTCGTTTTTCTTTGTTTTGTACAAGTACTGAAATATGTTTTTTGTAAACTGAGTTATCGTTTTCGCTTAAACTTTTTTTTAATAATGCTTTTTGCTTTCACTTTACAAAATCACATTCATGTTTATTGGTTGGTTGGCTAGTCTATATTGGCGGTATAAGATGCCTGCGCCGCGTCGTCATTGGGAGGTGCCTTCTGTTCCTGACATATGTGTACGTGTTTGTCTGCACGCGTCGGAACCCCGTTTTTCAAACGTCGCCGCGTAGCACTTATTTTTAAGCTTAATTGAATAACTAGACTTCATCGACAGAGGGACGTCAATTACCTAACATGGTTTCTGCATTTACACAGCCCGTCGAACACATAACGAACGCGTTCGAACGAGCAACAAAAATTTGCTAACATTTGGCGCGCGCCTACTATAAAAATAAAATGTCGGGGATGCAAAGACGAGCTCATACAATCCAGCGTGGGCGGCCTGACACTAGTTCTCCTCCTATTCGGAGCTTGGACTACTTTTCCCTTTTCGTTGGTGATGATGGGGGGTCTCTTAATTATGCAAGCGCGAATCCGCTCATGCGCGCCTCAACGTGCAATTAGGTTAACGGAACTGTGATTGTCCAACTTCCGGGTGCGCTTTTAATCCAATAAATGTCATGTAATTATAAGGTTTTATAGCTTTCATTGAGTGTATGATGGATGTATGGTATGTAATACAATATAATGATCGTTATGAGTGTTACTTCAATATTGTGGTCAGAGTCGAGCAATACAGTAGCATTAGCTTGAAATCATTATTGAACATGAGTTTGATTGATTCGATTATTTATGGAAATCAGTTTATTGTTTTAATTAGGTAAAATTATGCCATCATTTTTATTAATTTACACATGCGCTGACTGATAAAAATGTGCTGATTGAAAGCGGCTTGCATTTATGATTGCGATATAACTGTCTTGCGATTACGCACAGAAGTCTGTTTGCTTTTCGTTAAGATAAACAAATATGCGAACCTTTAATATATCCTTGCATTTGCATCCAAAACTTATTTGTACAATTGAATGTGCCCTAACCTTTGGTTTTTGGAATAAACGTAAATCGTCCTGAAGTTAATTGGATATTTAGTGATATTCATGAAAATGCAGAGATACAAGAATAAATGGAACATTTCGTTTTGATGGTATTTTTGGTAAATAACTGTTTCTCGTTGACTGCGACTGTTGGCCCATAATTTGAGGACTAACCACCAACAATAACTAATGATTGGCCTCTTTCACAGAATTTCATGGAGCCCTAGCGATTACTATAGTATGCGGTACACGTACTCTGCGCCCCATTTTATGGATCGTAAATATACTGAATGCGGGCCTACATGAAAAGGTCAAAGTTACTTTGCCATCTCCATGGAGAAGAGCCATCAGTAATTTCGCGAGCCAAATATATATCATTATTGTTAAATTGTCCTTTTACATGTAATTGAGAATACACGTTTTATTAAATTATCCTGAAATCTATGTCCTTTCTTTTGAACCCGAATGGGAAATTCGATTCTGCAGTTGAAAATTCCTAGTAAATGACAGTCCATGCAACAAATAATACAGAAAATTATTATGATCGGATTTATCTTATTTTAATGAGAAAGATTTTTGTTAGAACGTCTGTATGATATTAAATCGAGAAAGGGTAAATTCGGGACAACTCCGAATGAAGGAGACGAACACGAGTGGCGGACTCGTCTTTTTATATTAATATTTTACTATTATTTTAATTTGAACTGGTAATTGCGAAAAATACAAATACAGTTTTGATAACGTACATTCACGTCACATTGTGTTCATTCTCCCTTGCCAACATCATCTCAGCATTCGTTACTTAGTTTATGGTATATGTCGTCAGTCGTCACAATGATTTGTCCTGCGGGTCCACGCTTGGAGCATTATGAAATTTCGATGGAAAATACGAGATGCTTGCATAAAGCAGTCTAGCATCTCATTAAATTACTCATACGACGCATCATAATTGTATCGTGCTGTGTTTACTACAGAACAACTTAATACGTTCATTATTTTAATTAAGGCATGCTGGGTCCTTGATGCTATGACGCGTGTTTTAGATGGCTTCTATAATTAAGCATAACGCAAGATTTCTTTCACTTAATGTACTTGCACTACAGAGTCAACGAAAAGTTGCAGTACGTTACATTAACAAGAAAACATTTTTTTCCTGATGATATACATGTACATATTTTAATATTCGTATTTAGTTTAAGAGTCGTTAAGGTTTCATTTACATGTTTAATATTTACTAAATTATACGTAGATTTTACCAATCGTGGTCTCGAAACGCAAGCAAATTTATTATGCCGCGATTAGAAATATCATGATTAAAAGACCATGATGATTTATTGAAAAGTAGTATTGATTTTTCTAAAGAAAACAAGCAAGGTGTGCGCGAATTTATAATCCCATTATGTATTGGTCATATTTCACATGCTTCGACCGAGTATAGATTAGGACATCTATATAAATATGAATTGTCAAAGGGCCATGTATAGGTCAAGGTATACATCTTTATGTATCGGCTGCGCTCTGAAGGATTCCAGGTAAATTCGTATAAATGTATTTTTTGCAAACTTTAATGGTGTCCCGGATAATCGTTTAGTACTGGAGTTTGACAGTAATGCTGATTATAGTTTTAAATATTTGTTTATTTGCTATTTATTTGCTCGCTAATACCATATGCATGTTTATATGTAAAATGTAGAAACATTAACACAACACACATAGCTCTAAACTCAGCAAATGCAAAATTCGAATGCATTAATTAATGTAATTAATGACAATCAATAGTCTGTGTTGTCATTGTCCAGATTGGTTAAATAGCACGATTGACTAGAAACAAACGAAGCTTACTATTCAGTAGACCATGAAATACGCCGCCTATTAGTTAGTTAGCCATAATCACTATTCCTATTGGGTCTGTAACTTGAGCATCACGCTTGGACGTTTTCACCGAGTATTACGCAATGACATATTTTCTTTTTTAATTAATACAACATCTAAAATATCATAAGTCTCCTACAGCCATGTGTACTTGGAAATTTGCATCTTCCAACTGGTCTGGCCATACTAATTTTTTTTGCAATTCCCCATCGAAGCATCGGGGGAGTACCACTGCCGAAACGCCTTACGATCATGACCATCCAACCATGGACGCTTATTCGTCGATTGCAAATTCAATACAAAACAGTAAATATAAGATATAGCAGTATATGTGAATGGGTGATGGGGCTACGACGAGTCGTACAGTGCTAATATATTTTTTCTTTTGGTACTCGTTGTTTTCGTTGAGACACTTAAACGCAAAAATGAGGTAATTTGCGGGATTCCACTTTCTAATGGTGGTCTAATCATCATCATCTGCTGGTTTTCGACCACAGATGAGTAATAGTCTCATTTAATACGGGATCAAGTCGCTGCTCAAGCGCAAAATCGCGCCAACGCAGAAACATTATACTCGTAGAACGATTCACTGGAAGAAAGGCTGTGCTACCGAATGTTATTGCGCTTTTGTAACCTCTTGAGCACATGAGTGCACTGGTGTATCTGAGATGGAAACGAAGCCATATTCATCTTCATCTTATTGGATACGTTCAAATGACAAATGTATTTCTTGACAAGTGTATCGGTAAGATATTGTGGTAATATAACACTCGCCAGAGGTGTCGAATGGTCGAGAGGATAGCGTATTTTCTTCGTGGTCCGTGGTCGCGTTTTCGATTCGGCCGACACTTTCGGAAAAAACATTTATTTATAGCACTCGCCTTAACTTGAACCTCAATAATATTAAAATTGTAAATACTTGTATGTTGTTGAGATGGCAAAATAAAAATTGCTCTATTCCATGTTAGTGTCCCCGTTTTTTTAAAAATATGCATGCATACAATCCTATATTATAAAACTATGAATTGGATTTTGGTGTGCAGAGCAAAATTTCAGAACATCTCAATGAAATCGCATAAAAATGAACATACCGTAAGTACACCACCATAACTCGCTAGCGACGGAGCGACGGAGCGACGGATCTCAATTTTCAATAAAACATAATAAAACTAGCTTTACAAAATTTTGGCTTTTGTAACGT